>JAAGNO010028354.1:60391-97157 GCA_033439905.1 Ceryle rudis | reverse complement strand
GAAAGAAAGAAAGAAAGAAAGAAAGAAAGAAAGAAAGAAAGAAAGAAAGAAAGAAAGAAAGAAAGGAAAGAAAGAAAAGCAAGCTTAGAGACCTTGTAGAGCCTGGCTTTGCCTTCTCAGAAAGTCCACCAATATTGTCCCAGTGGTCCTTGTTCTTTCCAAAATTGTGTATGTGGAGCACTTCTGGATTTCCCAGCATTAATGTATATTCCAACTGCATCATGAACCCACATTGTGATGAGACCTGACTATGCATTCAAATATGCACGTATCTCTTCTCATTGCCCTTACATCCATTGAGTCATATGTTTCTACATGAAGGAAAAATAGGTTTCAAGCTATATAAGAATCACAAAGTGTTCATATCTATCACCAGGATCAAGACCAAGGAAATCAGGGACAGATTGAAGTGTACACCTGATTCTTAATCTGGAGAGTCTATGGAACAATAGTTAATGTGTACTATCTAACTGGCCTTGATTAAAAAAAAAATTAAAAAATCTTCTTTTCCTGAGACAAAAGAATTTTTTTCTCCCTTTTTGTCTCCCACATTTAAGAGAATCTACTAATTTCTAAGATTAACAAAATACATACTCATGACAACCCTTAGAGTTAATTGCCCAGCATTTTAAATGGATAAACATATATCACCTGACATCCTTCAGAATGAGAATCAAAGACTCATTTCTGCTAGTGATGTTCCTTAGAAATATTGTAATGTACTGGTTAAAACATAGCTGACCTTTTCTAAATGAAATCATCGTTTTTCAATTGTTCCATTAATCCATATAGTCAAGAGCCAGTGGAACGTCTAATTTATACCAAATTTAAAAGCTTTTGTTTTGAGTGCAGGAGAATCCCAGTTTTCTTGCTGTAAAAGGGAAAAAGCATAATGAAAAATGTGAAGGTCTCCACAGCCGCAGGTGTGTTACAATGTATAAACAAGAGACATGGCAAGCAATAACCTTACCTATCACAATGGATTTACAGTATTGTTAATCCAAATTTGCATTATGTAATTCACAGAAATGTAAATCTACAAAAAATTTAATTATGTTTTCTGTTTTTCTCATAAAGAACAGTATTAATCCAGACACTCTTTATAGTTTCTACATTGCCAACAAATGGATACCATTGTGTTTCTCCTGGAACCTATCAACTGTTAAAACCTTTCTATGAATTATGCCTGCTCTTCATAAAAATTACTTATCAAAACCTTAAAATAAAATGGACTGTTTGCTACTGCCCTAATCAGATGTTCCTTGTTTTCCCCATCCTTATTGGTTAAACATTTTTTGTCTTTCCTAAATTTCAAAATTATTCCTACTGATACAGGATAATGCATAAGGGAAAAACCCTTAAATTTTTCATTCTGTTGTGAGTTTTATCGTACCGGTGTCTGAATGTGACCCTCTTGTGCACTGGTGATAGAAAGCAAAATAATCCAAACATACTGCAATCATGTCTTAGTTGTGCATGACATTTATTCTATGACATTCTTATTCAAGGGTTAACATGGGTCCCTGTTCTTGAGAGTTGACAAATCTGATATCCATTAAAAGTGGAAATTAATAAATTGTATTAAAATATGTAAGTTTGTTTTAAAATAACCGAGGGAAAACAGACTCCAAATGAATGTCAACAGCTCTAGCACTGGTGGTTTACATATTTTCATATTTTTTGACTTCACAAAACCAGTCCCTTACTGCTCACTAAATGCTAGTTCAAATGTATCAAAAAAAAAAAAAAAATGTGAACAAATGCATTCAGAAGGACTTTGAGTAGTGAAAAAAATTAGTTTGATCTTTAAACAAAAGTATAACATAGATACCTAGGAACTATATACTGTACTTCTCACACGCGGCCCCTATATACTGTACTTCTCACACTTACATGTGTCTGTACTGACTGACATATACTTAATAACTTTGATTGCCAAATGAGTAGGCACTATTTTCCAAATTAAGCTGCTTTTTTCTTTCCGAATTAAGATTTTGATGTAGGCTTAGGTTCTTTTATTTTTAACAGGAATTACAAACAGGGAATTAACAGCAAAAATTACTTTTGAACTACAGCATACTGCATGTCGTATAGAATACAATATTTCAGGCATCCCAGAATTGTAAAGTGCAATAATTAAGATCAATCATAAAATCTTATTCTGCTTTTGTTCCCAAAATAAAACACAATTTCTCATTAAAAGTGCCTAAAACTTCCTCTATGTATAGTATACACAACCTTTATCTGATTCAAAGCCATTTAGGTTTTGCTTTACTAGTTTTTGATATAAGGCCTTAAGTCTCATTTACTGAACACTGTTGAACCCTTTATCCATTACAGACCTCTTAACATTCTTATCAAGTTTTCTATGGGGCTATAGTTTCCTTTACAGAACCTTACAGTTCCCCAGTATTTCTTTTACCTTATGTATTTATTATTTATGTGAAAGAATAGAGACAAGCTATATTTTTCTTCTGAAAAAGAATTTGATGCACCAATTATAGTGAACAAGTGTTTAGGTAGAGAAATTCCTTGCCTGTGTACTTAAAAATTTACAACATACAAAGTGTTCAGAGCACAGTATTTTTCATTTGTGGCACCAACAGCTTGTCTCTGCAGCGAATCAGACATCCAAGTACTCCACTGCAAAAATGAGGAAACTGATCTTGGGAAAAAAAACACTAAGGAAAGGTTCAATTCCAGTGATCCATGACAACCAAAGAAGTTGAACACAGCTTTTAAATTGCTCAGATTAGAGATGTTAATTGGATGCTCCTAATTTCTTTTTTCTTGAAATCAGTTCCTGTTACATTTCCCTCAGTTTTTAAAATTCTGTAATGAATAAGTTAGTAAAATGATAGACAACAGTTTCTTTTACTACACAGACCTTATTAAACTCTGGAACAGGTTTATCTTTTGCAATAAATGAGTCAAGGTATCTGTGGAAAAAATATTATATTACTGGGTAGTTATAGAAATTAAAGGTATATTAGAATTAATTATCTATGGATAAAGTGATCCAATTTTAAATTAAATTTAAAATTTTAAATTAAATTGAAATCATTCATGCAGGTTCCTTTTTGGGATAGGATTTCAGACAGAACAAAGATAAATTAATTACTAGATCTTATATTTTGTGGTTAGTAGAGATGAATGGCATTTGAGGTAGAAAATATTGATATGTGATAAAGCAAGGATTACAGATTAATGTATTTTCTGATTGCAGGCCATGTTAGGCAATCTTTGTAACCAATAAAGTTTGAGCTTTACAGGGTAGGATGGACATTTATCTTCACTCATTATTGGACGGGGTGGTGAACATTGCCACCAACGATGAGGAAAAACTAAGGTACTTAACACCTTCTTTGCCTCAGTCTTTAACAGTCAGACCAGTTATCCTTAGGGTATTCAGCCGCCTGAGCTGGAAGACAGGGTCAGAGAGCAGAATAAAACCCCCATAATCCAGGAGGAAGCAGTTAATGACATGGTATGTCTAACTGGACACTCACAACTCTGTGGGGCTGGATGGGATCCACATGAGAGTGCTGAGGAATCTGGCACATGAGGTTGCCAAGCCACTGTCTATCATTTATCAGCAGTCTGGGATAACAGGAGAGGTCCCAGATGACTGGAGGCTTGCCAACCTGACCCTCATCTACAAGAAGGGCTGGAAGGAGAATCTGGGAAATTCTAGGCCTGTCAGCCTGACTTTGGTACCAAGGATGATTATGGAATGGTTCATCTTGAGTGCACTCACACAACAGGTAGAAGACAACCAGGGGATAAGACCCAGCCAGTATGGGTTCATGAAGGGCAGGTCCTGCTTAACCAGCCTGATATCCTTCTATGACCAGGTGACCTGACTACTGGATGAGGAAAAGGGTGTGGACATTGTCTACCTTGGCAGCATTCTGCTTGAGAAGCTGGCAGTTCATAACTTAGACAAGTGTACGCTTTGCTGGGTTAAAAACTGTCTGGATGGCAGAGCCCAGAAAGTTGCGGTGAACAGTTAAATCCAGCTGGCAATCAGTCACAAGTGGTGTTCCCCAGGGCTGTTTTGGGGCCAGTCTTGTTTAATATCTTTATCTATGATCTGGATTAGGGGATCAAGTGCATCCTCAGTACAACAAACTGAACAGGAGTGTTGATCTGCTCAAGAGTAGGAAGGTTGGATCGATGGGCTGAGTTAAACTGTATGAGGTTTAACAAGGTCAAGTGCCAGGGCCTGCATTTTGGTCACAACAACCCCAGGCAGCACTACAGGCTTGGGGAAGAGTGGCTGGAAATTTGCCTGTCAGAAAAGGACATGGGGGTGTTGGTGGACACCAGGCTGAACATGTGCCAGCAGTGAGCCAGTGTGGCCAAGAAGGCCAACAGCATCCTAGACTGTATTGAAAATAGTGTGTCCAGCAGAAGTAAGGAAGTGATTGTGCCCCTGTACTCAGCACTGGTGAGACTGCACCTTGAGTACTGTGTCCAGTTTTGGGCACTACAGTATAAGACAGACACTGAAGTGCTGGAGTGGGTCCAGAGAAGGGCAATGAATCTGGTAAGCAGTCTGGAGAACATGTCTTCTGAGGAGAGACTGAGGGAACTGGGATTAGTCTGAAGAAGAGGAGGGTGAGGGGAGACCTTATTGCTCTCTACAGGTACCTGAAAGGAGGTTGTAGTGAGGCAAGTGTTGGTCTCTTCTCTCAACTAGCTAATGATAGAATGATACAAATGGTCTTAAATTGTGTCAGGGGAAGTTTAGGGTTAGACATTATGAAAAACTTCTGGACTGAAAGAGTGGTGAGGCATTGGAACAATCTGTCCAGGAAAAGTGGTGGAGTCACTATCCCTGGAGGTGTTCAAAAAGAGTGTAGACATGGCACTTCAGGACATGGTTTGTGATTCTGTGATTCTGTAAGGGAGTGGGTATATGGAATATGTTTACTTCAGTGGGATTGGTGATTGGCTAGAAATCATTTAAACAGAGATTAAAATCATTTTTCCAGAAAAAAAAAAAAAAAGTTTATTACTAGTCTATGCAAAAAAAAAAAGGTAAGAAGAATGAATGAACAGCTCATGATTACCCTATGAACAACAGGACTCAGCAGGGTAGCATTAAAGTTAGGTTTAGGTACCAGGTTACATATGTCACAAACCCACCTTCATCAATGAACCTTGTTTATACTGTGCAGGTAAAATGAAGACTAGTGCTATTATAGGTAAATGCATTTAGCTATGGAGCAGGTAAGGTGTTCTGAGAAATGATCAAGGACAAAATACAAAATGGGATATTTAATTTTTAATTAATTATTTTGTCACCTCACTGTGCTAGTAATATTGTAGATATATTTTTAATTTACAATTTGCTTTCAGGGCTGTGAGAGGTAAAAATCCATTGTCTTGTCTTTCCAGTGCAGTAATTTTTTCTATACTGTGTTCTAAAGGGACTGCTGTGGTGTTCTCTTAAATGGTTCAAGTGACTGATCATGGCTTTGGAGACAGTCACAGTTTCATAGGTTTTATAGTCAAAGGAATAAAAACAACCTTAACCCTCAGTCCTGCATACATCCACCTGATTTTAATTAATATTTTCCTTTATGAAATTCAGTCTCAATTTGCACTCCTGGAAAATTTAGTCTTGTGCTGACTAGTACAACTCCTGCTTCACACTGTGAGATGCAACCCAAGTCATTATTTGCTCCATTAAGATCAGTGTTAATGAACAGAATTTCTTTGTTTCTTCGCTACCTATAACTGTTTTCTTAATATCCTGACAGGTTTATAGGGAATCTATTTCTATATTAATTGCTTAAGATGCTGCATAGTTTTGTCTCTATATTTTTGTCAGTTCTGAGAATAACAACAGCACTTCTTTATTTAAAGTTTAAATTATAACACCTATAACAGTCAGAATTTGTTTCTTACATATAAAGTAATACTTATGACACTACAGAATTTTCAATTAACTAGAAAACTTGCCCAGGAGAATAACAGTTCATTAATGCAAAGAGATACAGTAAGGACAAGACACATCTACAGTCATATATATTGGTATATATATACATATTAGTTTATGAATTGGAAATAAGCAGCAGTCTTTCATTTACAGATATGCTTCAAATCCATACTAGTACATAAGCTTAGCATCAGCTCAGTTATACGATTACTTGACTGTCACATTAGTGAGTGTAGTTTGTGGATCAGTCAAGATGATAGCAGACAAACATCGATGTGTCTTGATTACTTTATCAAGCCTCAGTCTTCATGGGTCCCATTGTGCAATTTTAGAAGACCATGAATTTGAAGACACTTGAACTGAGAAGACGTACTTGCACCCACTAAGTGCTGTTTTAACCAGAGATTACAGTTTTTATTTAGACTGCCTATTTAATTACATTGCAAATCTTATATACACTTATATACACACTTGGATAAGCGTTTCTGCACGTCAAAATAACATGTAAGATTAAAGGAAAACACAGAGGAGGTAAGATCAGTGAGTAAATTAAGCACAATTATGCAAAGAATCATAGAAATATTTGGGTTGGAAGGTCCTTTAAAGGTCATCTAGTCCAATCCTACTGCAATGAATGACTTTCTCAGAGTATAGAATAAAACATACTGCTGCAAGGTTTCATCTCCTTGCTCTTTACCCACTCTTCCTGTCAGGCCCAGTAATTCTTGTCTCTCCCTGTCACATATTGTTCTTGTTTTGTCCTCTGATTATAATATATCTGTCACCATATTAAATGAAAATCCAGGATCTACACTGCTTCTGATGTTTGTCCTTGTTTCATATGCTGTTTGTGCTCTCTTTTCCTTGTGAACAAGTAACTAATATTCTCTTCTATACTTAATTTCTCGCTTCCTTGTATTTCCCCACCTTATTCACACTGAGTTGCACTTTGTAATGCATTGAGGCATTTTAAGCAGGGTATTTCCAGCAGTGAACAAGGGGATTCTTTGAAAGAACACCCCATGACTTCTGAACCTGGGCTTGAGAAATAAATAAATTGTAAATTTTTTGCTCTTGAGAAGATCACACAAATAAGTCACAGCTGCTGATGAAGTCACTCCATCTCCTTTTAAACTGCCTACACAATAGCCCTTTTTAGAGATCACTGTTGTGTCCTGTCAGATGTGTAGTCAATTTCAGAATCTCAGGTGTCTTTAAAACCAAGTGTTGATTACACTTTATAGATGGACTTTTCCTCTCTTTTTCTTTTCTATGGGTAAGACTTTCCAGAACAACAGCCTGGCCTTTCAGCCTGTCTGTGTGTGGAAGGGAGCACACTGCACTACTGATCATGTCTTTCTTAGGTGAATAAATAGAGACTTTTGGTGCCCAAGGTTGTTAATCGGGCAGCTTTCACCAGTGGTACACTTACCTGAGAAATTAACTGTGAACAACATAAGTATTAATGTTTTCTATGAAGCTTTGCACCTCCTTTGAATATTTGAAAAGAAGCACTATGTGGGGAAACTATTTAAAAATCAGACTGAGTAAAAAGCTTGTATAAACTAGATTTCAGAAAATAATTTCCTCCTGTACAACAGAACTGTTGCTTCTGTTTTGGTGCTGCTGCTGGTTGCCCACAGTTTTCTTATCAGAAAATCCTTATGCTACCACCAAAATAAAACCAGAAACATTCTTTTGAATAAGTAAAATCTATCTAGATTTGCAATTTATCTGTCTCTTTTAAAATGTATGCTACACTTATTTTAAACCTAAATCATTTTGCTTGTGTCCCTGTGGGCCTTTGTATCCTTTGCATTATCTTCCCACATCATACCATGATCCCTTATTGTATATCTGCCAACAGCACCACAGGCTTTGTCCTGATCATGCTGATAATATGCAAGCTTCCCTGTTGTTAATTCTGATTTCCATTAAGTGATAGAGAAGGAGACTCCTCAGCCTCAGACAAAAGTCTCCAAAGAGCAGTATTTAGCACACAGACTTTATCCAAGCAACATATTTTACTGTTTGTGCAATGGGCTCTTCTGGATGCAGTTGCTTTGCATCTTGTCTTTTCCCTTTCTGAAATTTTGAACAGTTCAATGAGACACCAGGGGGGGAAAAAAAAAAGAAAAAAAAAAGAAAAAAGAAAAAAAAAAAAAAGGTTAGAAAGCTCAGCAGTTCATACATCAATCAAATTCTAGATTAGAAGGAGAGCAATCAAATCAATGTTATGACAGTAACATTCACATACAGTATGATTAAATGAAGAATTGGAATATAACATTTTCTAAGCCCAACTCACAGCATCAAAGGGCCAGAGATGAGAAGCTCAACTTAAAGAAACTTTGTTTCACAGGAATTACCATGGACAAGATAAATGCAATTATAAGTAAATTACCCTAAAGGATTGGGAATAATGATCATTGATTTGGCATATGACATGATTACGTCAAGTGCTTATAATCTGCAGCTTTTCAAAAGTTTAATGTTGATAAACTTCATTATCTTCATTGTTCAGTTGAATAAACTAACCCTTGGATTCAGTAACCCAGAAAAACAAAAAGTTGAGACTAGAACACAGCCCTTCTCAACTATTAATGGAAGATTGTGTTCACAGCCTCAGTCTGCCTTCCCTTTGTGTTACCTACATTTTCTGCACAAATCAAGTACTTAACTATAAAACAATGAGGGAACAAAATCTAACTTGGAAGCTCTTTTCTGGGAACTTGTAGATCAGTTGGTTTAATCTTAGAATAACTTAACCTTCACTAAAGACAAACATATCTAAGTCAAACTTCTGTTTGTAAATAAAGTGACTTGTCTGTATAGTGATACTGCAGTGCTGCTTTGCTGTCTGATTACTAAAAACTAACACACAAACACTCTCACACAAAGCTGGGAGAGGAACAATTTCTTTTGCCTGTTTATAGGCAAAATGGGATTTTCATCATGTACCTCGAGAAATTTTCTTCTACATTTTTATGAAAGCACAATTTAATAAATATTTATTAATACTTTCAACACTTCCTATGGGAGAATGCTAATCATAGTTAAATCAAGTCTTTCCTCCCACCACTTCCTGAAAGTGGAAAAATAAGTCAAGCAAAATGGAACTCTGTAATTGCTGATGGAGGGTTGTTCTTTCATTATAATCAGTAAAGGAGGTTTCAAAACATATTTCCTTACAATGTAAGAATTTCTCTTTGGTTTCCCTTTTCTCTCCATATCTTGATTTTACTCTTTTTTTTTTTTGCCTCACACTCATCTCAGTTCTTTGGACCTCAATTGTAATGACTGATATGGCTCAAACAGATTGCAACAAACTATGGACTGTGCATCTTTGCTTTCATGTCTTAAAAGATGCAATATTAAGAGTTGTTTAAATGTGTCAGATCTTCGAGTTTTCCTGAGGAGCCTAAAATCAGCTTTTTTTATTTACGAAGTTCCAATTTAACATTATATATGACTGTATTTTATTCCCTTCTTTTCATCACAGATAAAGTTACTACCATTGTAAAAATTCATGTGGCATTCACTTGAGCTGAATGAGATTACTTTATGAATACATAATTTTCAGCTTAAAAATTTTAAAAATCTGTTGCCTGCACTCACTGAAAATGGTATTATCTTTAAAATAATTTTCTAATACCATGTTATCTTTTTTTCCACTCTCTCTTCTAGGTTCTTTCCTTGAACAATTTTAAAACAGAAGTCAGGAAAGTTCATTATTTTAAAAATATATGTAGAAATACAACCATTAAAAACAAAATAAAACAAACAAACGAGCCCACAAAAAAACCCCAAACAACCAAAAAAAAGAAAAAAAAAAGCCACCAAAACGCCAACAAATAAACAAATCAAAATAAACAAAAAACCAGCAAGAACAAAACAATCCTGAAAACTATAATAAATTACACCCTACCCCCCATCTCAAACTACCTAGTGGATTAAAAATACCATAATGCATTGTCCAAAAAGAAGATCCAAACTAGGTCCATCTCCCTTAGGGCTCTTTTTTGACATTACAAGCTATGAGAAACATCAAACTCAAATTTTCTTTTCTAAAACAACATGTTATGATTTTTTCCCCCTAGAATTATCCTATCCCAAAATCTAGGGAAAAAAAGTTCAATCTTTTCCTAAAGACAGGCTTATGGATCAATATTTTATCACTGGTCCTGGATGACAGCTGTGGATGAATAAGTACAAATCCTGCAGTTCTGAAAGTTTAATAAAAATTAGACTAATCCTGATTTAAATATTTAAAGGATTTGAAACATCATTTTCTAGGAATTTAGGAATTTTCCAAAAAAATTATTTAAGGTTACAAAAGTAAGCACATGAAATAGTGTTTTGACCTAGAAGAATGAACACTTCTTGTTATCTATTGGAGTGATAAAGCCAAAAATGATGTGGCAATTGACACATTTTCCTTTTTCCTTCTTTTGACTAAAAAAAACCCAAAACAACCTCAGTTTGTTTTCCTTGCTGTAGCTTTCAGATAAAAATCATAATTATTCATGTCACTATGTTCATTATCCTACTCTAAGCTACTCTAGTTTAGAGTAGCTTTACATTAGCTGAAAATGGAGATCAACTTTCAGACAGGTATACACACTTGCATTTGGACTTAAAAACTTTTACGGTAATCATGCAACTGAAAATTTAGGAACTTGTGAGCCCTCTGGAAAGAAAATCAGTAAGAAACTTTTGTTCCTTTGTGGTTTAGTTGCTTATCTGATATGAAGTTCAGATAAACAAGACTTTTGAAACATCTTGCAAAATCCTTTCATGGGATATTTTGTCAACTATAGAAGAGTATATTTTAGTGCAAAATGTTTACAGGTTTTCATTTCACAGTAACTTTGTGTGTAGACTTATGAACACTCATCAATAAACCTTCACTTCATAAAAAAAGCATGTTGTTATTTATTGCTAGTGTTATAATATTACAAAGCAATGTTCATGTGAACTTCTAAAACCCCTTCACAGTGTTTTGTTCCACAGTGGTTTTAGCTACCTTAGGTAGCTTTTTAACTAAGAAATAGAAAGTGTGAAATTTATGTCTGCTGTTGTTGGGATAAACTGAAGGTCTGGAACATGCAACACACAGAAACAGGTCTGGATTTTCTACCTCATACAACAGTGCATGTAACATACTGCCTTCTTCCTACCTATGGCTCATAAAATTCCAGGAATGTAGAATGTTTCACAAAGGTGAGTATAGTTAGATTTCATATCAGTATTTGATTCTCAGTGTTGCCACTACAGAAAGTATATGTGTGTGTTTTCTGTCTGTACATAACAGTATGCTTTGAATATGTCTGGTTTGAAATCTATGGTTTGTTTGCCTGTTTTTTTCTCCATCCAGATAAACTGGTCTCTAAAAAATATCCTTCTTGTACCAGGCACTTGATGACTCTCCAGAAATAGTGATTTTTAACAATGATTAATCCAAAATGACCTCAAAATTAAATTTTAATCCTCTGATTTCAAATCCCTTCAGTTTTAGACTGAGATAGTATATCATGCTCTATCCATGACTTTGATGTTCAGATTCCTTCTCAAATTCCTTTCAGGCATTCTCTGCACTTCAACATAAAAGTTTCTCTGTTTTCACACTGAAGTTCAACAGAAACTCATTCTGTGTAATGTTAAGGAGAATGTCAATCACCCAAATTCCTAACTAAGCCTTAAAGGATAAACAACTTCAGAGCATTTTCTGGAGTTTTATTCAGCTGTACAGGAAAAAGAGGGGAAAAAAAGGTAATACTCTTCTTCTAACTCTATAGTAGTTATGTTTAATTATATTTAAATTAGTGTTCAGATAATAAAAACTAGGTACTCAGATCCTATGAACCAGTTTTGCTCTTTTCCAAATTCCATCAAATGAGAATCCAAAATGGCCATTGTGTGGTTTGTGCTACAGTAACACTTTACTGGTTTAAGAAGAGACACAATTAAGTCTTTTCACACACAATTAAATCTTTTCACATAAGAAAGCACAGTCCTTTAAGATGAACTAGTAATTTAGCAAAATCTTTTGCAGTTAACTTTGGTGAATAAACTAGACTTCTCTTTCTTTACATTTTGCTTATATAAAAATACATGACTGCAGTCATTACTTCAGAAGATGTTAAGGACCTAATGAATTGTTGTTTCCAAAACATGGCTGTGTGGTTTATCAGCTAAAATGTGGCAGATTGAGGTGACAGGAAAGCACAGATTTCAGGTAGGTGGTTCATTCCACAAAATATTATTTGCAAAGCATAAGGTTCAGATCTAGAAACAAAGGAGAAATAAACACGTAATCAATGTTCTTTGTCACTGAAAATAGTACCAAATAGATTTACAGTCTTGAAGGTGAGACATGCGTGTCTTGAAACTGAAAAATTTACCAACACAGATACACAAAACTTACAAACAATATGTGAATATTATATACAATGTATGCAAAGATTTACAAGTATTAAACCTGATTGTTAATGTGTTTAATAACCCATATTTCATTTTCCTCACAGGTTGTTTTCATAATAAGAAATTATCCTCTAAGAATAATTAGTTATATGCAGAGTTACTAGGTGTAGTGAAGGTTTTACTCATTTTTCACAGAGAACTACAGTATCTTTTATTTTATGAACAAGATCTTCTTAACAGTTAGTCCTAGAAACTCAGAACTGTGCATTAAATATGATGAATGCCTTCTGTATTGTTGTACAAAGCCAAAGGACTATTCCTGCAGCTCCTAGAGGACAATCCAGCAGCTCCTGTTCTGCTCCTAGAGGACAAACCAAACCCAAGACACTATCTCACTTGATAACTTTTGCATTCTTTTATCATTTCTATATCTTCCTCAAAATGCTACTTCCTCTGCCTTTTCTTTTCCTTCATTGTGTCTTTTCTCCAATGAACAGTCCTTTCTGATCTGGTGTGGTCTGGACAATTAAAGAGTTTAGAGAAAGCAAGCAGGACTTGTGGAAAATTAGTACTATCTGTTTTATTACTAAATATATAGGATTAACCTTCTCATACACTTTCTACCAATCACCACCAGCAACAGAAATAAATGTATGAATGACAATCTGCTCCATAAAATCATGTAACTAAGCTCACAATCTCTGACACCAACCATAAATTCAAAGTGTGACATGGAATTATTTAATTTCCAGTGAATTAGTGTCTGTGTTAATAGAGTTCTAAATACATAATCACATAAATACCAGAAAGAAAAATCTTAAACAGGCTTTCACTGTTCAGTTATTTCCACTGTAGACCCGGGAAACCAGCCAGATCCATTCACCTTTGGGAGCAATACTTTAGATTTTTTCACAGTTGGACTTTCTGTCTTATATTCCGTGCAGAAAACCAGATAGGTTATGGGTTTTATCAAGCTTTGTCACGTTTCTAACCTATCATGACTTCCTGAGTTTTTTTCTTTCTCTTGAATTTTTGTATAGTATAACACAAATGCCAAACAAAGGGTCTTCAGGGGGTGTTTAATTTGAACCACAGCCAGCTTCTCAAACTTGTTAGGACAACATCTCATCTAGAGAATGATACCATTCTCTACAGGTAGGTAAAACAAGCTTCAACGTTCTTGGTTTCTTAAACTTGAGACAGATATGTCTGTGAATATCTTGCTCAGCAGAGTGCAGTTTTATTTAAACAATGGACTTCAGAAAAACACAGAGCTTGATCAGTATGGGTTTTCTTGTGCTAAGGAGAGTTCAAAACCACTGTTGTCTCCTAAAAGACTAGCTGAGGCTGTATGTCAGCCTATGTGAGGCAGTTAGTTGAGCTTTTTTGATATGAATTGCTAAAGTAAATTAAAATACAAAATTTTGTGTTCCAAAATATCTAAGCATCTGATTTCAGCCCTGAAATGCACCACAGTTCAAACCTAATATTTTCTCTACTCTTCCCTCTTTTTTGTTACATTTTATCTCATATATATACAATGATCTATATTTATAAATTTATATCGACATTACAAGGCATACAGAAAGGAATTTCTCAATTAGTAACTACTAATTACTTGATTACGAATACTGAGGAGTCCAGATTATATATATGTCTCAGAGAGAATGAAAATAAGTTTATGAACAGCTAGCTGAAGTAGTACCTGATTTTTATTTCTGTTTGACCTAGTGAATTACATCTTTGTGAGGCAAATATTTTATTGAATATTAAGAAAGTGAGGTCGACAGTTTAACTACTAGGAAAAAAAAACCAAACCAACCAGCAGTAGAACAAGCAAAATGACACAGACTTCTAATTCAAAGCTACAGTTGGAAAACTAGTTCACAGAATTTTTTCTTTTTCTGAAAATTTTGTGTATATATGATTTAGCTCTGTTTCTATTTTATGGCCATTTTCTATGTGAATATTTAAAGACATATATTGACGGCAGAAAAAATCACTAATGAGAAAAATATAAACAAAACTTTATCAAAGAAGAAGGAAATTCAAACTGCTAAGTACTTGATTTTAAGTATTTGGGGGACAATGAGATTATAAGCCTTTCCTCCTCTGAAAATATACCACATACAATTCTACACAACAAAAGTTAATTAACACACAATCTGGTTGTAGAAAATGTTTACATGTAATTCTACATTACATTGGTTTGAATGGAACATTAATTCATTCCTAAGTGTATTGCTAAATCAGGTCCACAATGAACTTCAGAGACTAAATATACAGAATGATAGGCTCATGAACAAGCTCAAATATGAAATCTGACATTCTAGAAATAGTCTATGGATACTTTCTGAGGAGCAAACATTCAAACAATGCCATTTGATCGGTTCATGAAGAGACTTAGGCAAAGCTAATTAAAAACTTATGTTTCTAAGACCTAAAGAGATGAAATATAGTTGTTTTCTGTATTTTTTTTCCCCTGTTTTCAATTGATCTTATTTCACAAGTAGAGAAATTCCAACTTCCTATGTGCAAATTTGCGCATATACTGACAGGGTTAGGTAATAAGGTCATTGTTACAATTTTTTCTGAAGTTTTATATTCCAGGCTGTCTTAATGTACCTCTTAAAATTATACTTAGTGCTTGCATTGTAAAACAGTGATGTGAAATAGAGATATTAAAATTGTTTCACAGGTGGTATTAGTATCCTAGAAAGATAAGTCTAAGAGCCTGTCACAGCCTCCTTTACATTTCAGTTTCTTGTCCAATGCAGCTTTTCTCAAAAAATCCCAACATAATAATTTTATTAAAAAGTCCCTAAGTGAAGAAAGTTTTCATGGTAGACATACTTAAAATTTTACTGATGGAGAATATATTAAAAGCTATCACAGAAATGTGGTGGGATGCCTCACATGACTGGAGTGCCACAATTGATGGCTACAAGCTCTTCAGGAGGAATAGACAGGGAAGAAGAGGTGGTGGAGTGGCTCTGTATGTTAGCGAAAGCTATGAGAGCTTGGAAATCAAATATAGTGATGACAGGATTGAGAGTGTTTGGTTTAGGTTAAGGGCCAATAAAGCTGATATCACTGTGGGAGTCTGTTACAGACTTCCCAGCCAAAGCAGTGAGGTGGATGAAGCTTTCTATAAGCAGTTGAAATCTCTTTAAGCAGGGAGAAATCTCACAGTCACTTGCCATTGTTCTTGTGGGGGACTTTAACCTCCCAGGTATCTGCTGGGAATACAGTGCAGCAGAGAGGGAACAACCAAAGAGGTTCCTGGAATATGTGGAGGATAAATTCCTCACACAGCTGTTAAGTGTGCCAAACAGGGAAGGTGCCCTCCTGGACCTGCTTCTTGTGAATAGGGTAGAACTTGTCAGGGAAGTAAAAGTTGGAGGCCATCTAGGGCACAGTGATCATGATGTTGAGTTTTCAATCCTTGGAGAAACAAGGAGAGGGGTTAGTAAAACTGCCACCTTAGACTTCCAGAGGGCAAATTTTGACCTGTTCAGGAGACTGATTGACAAAGTCCCTTGAGAGGCTGCCCTGATGGATATAGGTACCCAGGAAGGCTGGACATACTTCAGGACAGAAGTCTTAAAGGCACAAGAGCAGGATGTCCCTGTGTGCCAAGAAACAAGTAGGCAGGGAAGGTGACCAGTCTGGCTAAATAGGGACCTTTGGCTGGACCTCAAGAACTAAAGGAGAGTCTATGACCTTTGGAAGAGGGGTCAGGTCTCGCATGAAGACTACAGAGATGTAGTGAAGCTATGCAGGGAGAAAATTAGGAGAGACCAAGTGCAACTAGAGCTCAGCCTAGCTACAGCTGTAAGTATAATAAAAATGTTTCTATAAATTCATTAACAAGAAAAGGAGGATTAGGGAAAATCACCAGACTTTATTGGACGCAGAGGGAAACATAGTAACAAAGGATGAGGAAAAGACTGAGGTGTTCAATGCCTACTTTGCCTCAGTCTTTAGTAGTGGAACAAGCTGTTCCCTGGACACCCAGACTCATGAGCTAGGAGACAGGGAGGGGAAGCATAGTGAGGTTATCACACGCAAAGAGGAAGTGGTTAGTGACCTGTTACACCACTTGGATGCACACAAGTCTATGGGACCAGATGGATTACACTCAAGGGTGCTGAAAGCATTGGCAGATGTACTCACCAAGCCACTTTCCGTTATTTACCTAAAGTCCTGGCTAACTGGGGAGGTCCCCATGGACTGTAGGGTAGCAAATGTAACACCCATCTACAAGAAAGGCAGAAAGGAGGATCCAGGAAACTATAGACCTGTCCATCTGACCTCAGTACCAGGGAAGTTCATGGAGCAGATCATCTTGAGTGCCATTGCAAGTCATACAGAGGACAACCAGGGGATCAGGCCCAATCAGCATGGGTTTATGAAAGGCAGGTCCTGCCTGATGAACCTGATATATAACAAGATGGCCCGACTATTAGACGAGGGAAAGGCTGTGAATATTGTCTACCTAGACTTTCAAAAAGCATTTGACACTGTTTCCCATAGAATTCTCATGGGAAAACTGTCTGCTCATGGCCTGGATAAGCATACGATCTGCTGGATCAAGCACTGGCTGGACAGATGGGCCCAAAGAGTGGTGGTCAGTGGAGTTAAATCCAGCTGGCAGTTGGTCACAAGTGGTGTTCCGCAGGGCTCAGTGTTGGGACCATTTCTGTTTAACATCTTTATTGATGATCTTGATAAGGACATAGAGTGTATCATCAGTGTGTTCACAGATGACACCAAGTTAGGCGACAGTGTTGATCTGCATGAGGATAGGGAGGTTTTACAGAGAGACTTGGTTAGATTGGATTGATGGGCCAACATTAACAGTATGAGCTTCAACAAGGCCAGTTTCTGGGTCCTGCACTTGGGCCACAACAACCCCATGAAACACTACAGGCTTGGGGAAGTGTGGCTGGAAAGCTATCTGATGGAAAAGGACCTGGGGGATCTAATTGACAAGCAACTGAATATGAGCCAGCAGTGTGCCCAGGTGGCCAAAAAAACCAATGGCATCCTGGCCTGTATTAGAAATAGTGTGAGCAGCAGAAGTGAGGAGGAGATTGCACCCCTGTACTCAGCACTGGTCAGGCCGTGCCTTGAGTGTCCAGTTTTGGGTACCTCAATACAAAAGAGATATTGAGGTGCTATAGCAAGTGCAGAGGAGGGCAACAAAGCTGGTAAAGGGTCTGGAGAATAAATCTTATGAAGAACGATTGAAGGAGCTGGGACTGTTTAGTTTGAGGAAGAGGAGGTTAAGGGGAGACCTCATCACTCTTTACAACTACCCAAAAGGACATTGTAGATAGGTTGATGCTGGTCTCTTCTCACAGTAGTATCAAGTGATACTATGATACTATTAAGTGTACTGATGGCCAAGCCTGTCAAATGATTTGAGTTTCAAAATATAAATCTTTGGATAGATGCATTTTTATTGGCTTTGGATCTAGTTCTGTATGTTGGTTTGATAAAAATGCTGGGGTTTTTTTCCCATTGATCTTGAACTGAAAATCAAATGTCTCCCAATTTCTCTTGCAGGTAATGACTTGCTGTTATACAAGGCAAAATTAGCTGATTAAGAATAAAATGCAACATCTGAGGTTGTTCCTTTATAGTAAACTGAGAAAACATGGCATATCCAGATGCAGTTTCTCTCACCATCTTTAGAATAAGTTTTTACTGAGAAAATATTGAATGCAGTCTATCAAATACAGTTTTTCACTTTATAATCCTCCTACAATAAGGATATCATCATTATAGTGGTGTCTTCACCAGTCATTCTAGCAGACATGACTAAACAGAAATTAAGCAGCGATCCAAACAAAGTAATTAAATTTTTTGCAGGTGAAATTCTGAGTCTTAATCTGTTTTACCAGGTACTTAATTTTGATGAAGAGTTAATTTAGCACATATTTCTCCATGGAATAATCTTTAATTATCTTTAATTCTACTATTAATCAAAACATTCAATGTCAGCATTAATTTTTTTACACATTTTCTTAATTGATCTGCTTCAGATATTTTCTGCAGTATTTTTCTGTATTCCCAGTTTCCACTAGCTGTTTCTGCAACTAATATCCAGCAAGTGACAACTGAATTAAATGACACTATGTCCTAAAGAATATGGAGCTTATTAAAGCTATACCTTCTTTTATTGTGTACAAGAGCACTACAGAGCTTCCTTATACTATATAATATATCAAAAAATTAAACAAGGTAGGAATTAAATGTATGTGAAAGCTCATGAAAAGGGATATCCTCTGAGATTTCCAAATCAGTTTTGACCTCAGGAGTTTTCAAATGTCCCATTGTTTCTTTAATTCCAGCCTATGAGTCTTTTTCTATTTGTATAGCATTAGTCAGATATTTTACATTTAGTTAGAAAATGAGACTATGAGAAATATTGTCATTAAAATATCAAGGTTTTACTATGTACATGGGATGAAAAGGTCCTCTCTGCTTTATATGTTCTTCAGGGATTAGCCTTTTCACAGAGAAGTGTAAGCAGACTGCAAGGTTTCAATTAAAATTTATTGTTATGAGTACTTCACAAAATACATAATCTCTGAGGAATTGCATTGACATGAAATTCTGAAAATAGGTGAATTAAAGCCGATGGCATAGGACAAGCCTTATGAACAACAATTCTGTCATAAAGAATCTGTGGCAAAAAGTTTCTTGAAACTGCAAGGCTCAAGCAAGCAGTTTACTTGAACTTCACTGACATCTAATATGCCACTAATGCAGGTTTTCAAAGATATAATGGGAGAATGTACTATTAAAACTTAAAAAAGCAAGAATACACTGTAAGCACCTAAAAAAAGCACAGTAAATAATATATGTGTGTTAATTAATCACCCATGGCTGCAAATTTACAACATGGTAAATATTTGCTTATCCCTTCAGGTAAGGGCTCTCAATCCCAGAAAAGTGACCTTTGCCAATGCCCTGATGAAGGAGGATGAGTCTCCATACAGGTGAGATGTGGCATTAGAGTGGCAATTCCCAATTCCTAACCAGAAGTGTTTTTATTCCCTGATTTACATGACTGTGTGCAAGACTACACGTTCTTGGATTATACCATCTGGATACACAAGGTTATTGGCTGAAACTGACACTGAAACCCTCCAGATTCTCTTTATCTTACTTCCTCATGCAACTGAATAGATTGATACTCAAGGCATATTATTAGTTGAGGGATTTCAAGGCTCAGCTAAAGTTTTAGTTCTTTCCATGATGCAGCACTGTTGTGTTTGGTCTATGGTTTGTGGACAAATCAGGGCTGAGTTATATAAACAGTTCGCCATGGGTCATCTCTGCATAGATAGGGCCTTAAGACAATCCATTTCTGGGTCACTTTACAGCCCTTTGTGAGTTGCCTGCATATATGAGACATTACCAAAACCTGTTTACAAACTATGAGCCATACAGAACCATGACAGAAGTAGCACATCACTCCCAAAAAAGGCTGCACTCATACATAATCCCTCTCTCTCTGTTTTTCTGGAAGTCTTCACTGGAGGAAAATGTTTGGTCTAATTTTGCCATCATATGTACCCTCTTTTCCTGGACAGAAGCAGAAAGAAGTAACATTGGAAAGTTCACATCAGATTAAATGATCAATAACAAAGTGCCTGTTTGTATTCCACAATACATCTTTATTCAGAGGTAAGTTTCTACGGTTCAGATTGAGATCTTTCCTGATTTTTTTCACTCAACTGAGTTATCCCCTAGTACATTATAGAGTTTTAAAAGCAAAACCACAGTATATTATGTCCAGAACCAAACAGCCCTGTTATGATGAGAAAACTGTGAGTTCCTCATACCTGTCCTCACTGAGGAATAAAACACATAAAAACTAATTTTATAAAATTTGTGTTCTATTATGTTCTGGTGAGCTAGACTGAAGTAGAATTTGAAGACAAAACTCATTGCATACTAGGTAAAATTTTATTTGGATAAAAGGTTCAATCATTTCTTACCCTGTTCATATATCCTCTGACAATGTATCAGATTAATACCTCTAAATTATTATCTCTTATCAAAATTTCAGAGCAGAGAGGATCATTTACTTTTAGAAGTTTAGGTCTACACCAAACTGAGATTTTATAATAATTATATTCATGGAACTTCAAAGATCCATCAGATTTCAGAGGCCAGATCAGTCTGAAGAAACTGGAAAGCTGCTGGAGTATATAAAAATAGAAATGGAGAATAAATATATAAATTAACAGTTCACTGTACACTAACATAACCATGATGAATTATTGCAATATTAGGCCACTTTCAATGGTTTCTCTTGGCTTTGAAGACCTACCTTACCTTTGTAGCTGTTGCTTAATTGCTTTCAAGAAATACTTTAAAGCATATGATATTCCCTTTAGAGATCAGGAAAAAAAAACAAGGATAAATTGACATCAAAATTATACTGTATATGGCCCAAGGAAAAGCCATTACATTGTAGGCAATTCAATTCCATTTGTTTTCCTTTCCACTGTTGTCTTTTTAATGGAGATGTCCTGCATTGTTACAAGTATTAAGTGATGCAGAGGATTTGATGCCACATTTAGCTATGAAAGAAGTCAAATCACTCAAATGAAAGCAGTAAGAGTCAGAAGGCAGAGCGGCAGAAAACACAGACTCGAGGCATGGGAGTAAAAGGTAAAAAAGAAATCATAAATGCCTTTCCATATGTTCTGTCATTTACTTTGATCACAGTCCCCTCCAATGAGTTTAAGAGAATTGAAAATAGTTGAGATAGAACATCATGCTGAAGGGCTGCACTGATAACAAACTGAGAAATAGAGATGTGGAAAGGTAGAGAATACAAACAGTGAGGTGGAGAACCATGGAGGAAGGGAAGACATTGTTCCTCAGGCAATGCATAATACAGAGAATAAAAGCTGAAGAGGACACAGAAATAACAGGAAAAAAGGAGGCAAACATAGGGACACTGACAAAACAACACAATATGTGGAGAATACCATGGATCAGAAAAAACATTGAGTCATAAATTGATTTTACACTTTTGTTTTGCCTCTCATGTTAATAGCAAAACCTTACCTGGAATAAATCAGTGATGGTTGAACTTGATGTAGTTAGCTCCAATTTGTACTAGCAGAGATTGTGACCCTAAGGATTTGAGAATAATTAAATAAAGATGCAGACAAATTCTATTTTCTCACTGCAGCCAACATTTGAAAAAAGTGGCAACTATGCATTGTCCATGACTTAGTACATGAAAAAAATACTCCATGGTTCCAGTTTTTAAAAAGACAAAGAGCTAATTCCTGACAGGAAAAGGCAGGAAGTATGGTCCTCAAGGATAGACTCCTTTAAGTGTAATGATTTTGGTAACTTCTGACTGAGATGAGAGGGAATCACTGAACACATACTTTGACACATATGTATCACTTTAATTTGTACTATACTAGTTATCTGAAATTAATATTAAAGGACAGCACCCTCTCACTCTCGAAAACCAGGGGTGTTGCTATGAAGTGAAGAGAAATTCTAATTGTAGCTGCTCTCTAACTTCTCATATATCAAACCAGAGCAATATTACCATTAACAGCATTATCACACATGCACCAAAGTCAGTTACAGAACACAGAGGTAAAAAGAACCAACTATTTAGAGCGAAGGACCAATCTATAAGGTGGATTTTCTAATGTTTTTTTAATAGAGTGCTGGTATGGTGAAGTTCAAGCTTAGGGTGGTTGCCTACTCATGCTGTAACTCCACATGTGTAAACTTGTAGTCTTTCAGTGCTGCACTGCTGAGATATGACTGGTTTAGTCTGGAGTATGAACAGCCACACAGAAAGAAACAGTCATATTACAAATTCAGTGCATTTCACTCCTTAACAGCTTTCCCACATACAAACCATAAAGTCAGAAGATACTTCTACTCAGCTACTGTCTAGCAAAATTTTCAGCATCAAAACTCTTCCCACATGAAAGCACTGAAATATATGCTTATCAGAGCTCTTTCCAATTTATTTTCCCAGACTGCCTTTTACAAAGACATTAATTCTGATTAACAGTAAATCACCAGCTTTTTAATCAAATATAGATGGAAACCATAATATCTGCAAACAGGTAGCCAGGTATTTTACAGTAAGTTTACTTAAAATACATGTCCAAATAATAATAATAATAATAAAGTTTTACTTATATCTCAATAAACCTCTACACTTTAATTTGAATAATAATTTCATTTGTGAAATACACTTTTTTGTTACTACTTACACATTTTTACTGAGGTTTTTAAACATTTAGGTTGTCTTGGTGTTAATTTGCACTTTTTGTTGTACTTTTCAAACATCAGTTTAACTCGGGGAAAAAAAAGATTAATACTTATGAAATTGTAGCAATTTCTTATTGTGAAATCTTGAATCACATTCTTAGTTCAAAATTTCACCAGCTGTTTTAAACTTTCAAGTGGTTTATCTGAGTAACTATGAACCTTTAGAAGTTTTCTGATCTATAATTTGGAAGTGAGAAATGCATGGTGCAAAGCATTTGAATCTATTCCAAAACATTGTGTTTAAACTGTTTTCCAAACCCAGGATCACACACCGGCAGGGATATGCAAGGCAATAAATCTATCTTCTGTCTGTTACTACTGCCTGTCTACCCAAAATATACATACAATTGCATTACTATTTCCTCCTGGGTAATAATAAAAGTTAAAATTCTCATGGAGTGAAATGTATTCAGAAATTCTAGACATGGATCCTTTCGTTACTTAGGTTTTTCAAGGGAGAGACCTGAACTGAGTAAGTGAATGATAGGGAAAACATGCCTGTTGTGACAATAGAAGTTAAATAATATGCTTTCATATAAAATTAAATCTATTCTTATTTAGCTGTGTTTTACCCTAGCATAAGTAGGTTTTTATGCTTAGGCACTAAGGAGTTATTCAGAATATTTTCACTAGGAGGACTACCAAGCAATAGAGCAGGTTGCTCAGAGATGTGGTGCAGTTTCAATATTTGGAGGTTTTCAATATGTAACTGGACAAAGTCCTGAGCAACCTGGTCTGACCTCATAGCTGACCCTACTTTGAACAGGAAGGTGAGCTAGAGACCTCTTGAAGTCACTTCTGAATGGAATCGTTCATCAACTCAGTGAACCTGTGAACTGATCATAATGCTATGCACACATTGGTTTAAACAGATCTAGATTTAGCCTGATCCTTGATTAATCAAATAAACTAAATTACGGTCTGAATAAGCTACCTTTCAGCATCCAGCATGATTGAAAGCATGGTCAAGATTCAGAACTACCTGTAGGATTCAACATATGTTGGTTTACCAGAGCAGCTAATCATATTTCAATTTTTGTTTCATTGTGTTATTTAATAACATGACACTCGCTCCAAATTCTTTCATAAGGTAAAGCAAGCAAAAAAATTCCGGATGTAGAGCTACTAGAGATGACCCAGTCAAAATTACTTTTATGAAAGAGAATGACACTGTATGACCATTAAAAGGAAGACTTGGAATGATCCCTACTCAGAAAGTATTTTCTTTTAAGACAATATAATATTTAATTTTAGCTCATCTCCCATAATTGGAAGAAAAGGGAAGAGTGAAACTTCTGAGTCCCACTTCCAAAATTCATACCAAAATAGTATCTGAGGAAAGCCTTGAGTCACTGTTTTTTGTTCTTGAATTTCAGCCTCTGTTCATTAATTCCTTCCAGTCTCCAATTAAGGTCCAGAGACAGTTTCTCCAATGAAAGGTACAAGATGTATTTGAAGGAAGGAATCCTTAGTATACTGTGAGTAATGAAAAGGTTTAAATATCCAGGGCTGACACCGTAATATTTTAAGTTGACCTAAAATCGCATAAGAATAGAGCATACAAAGTCCGTTCCTTTCTCATGTCTTCTATTATCAGAAGTGGGAAAAAAAAATCCAGCTGAATATTCAGAAGTGTTCTCTTCTCATACATAGTAAGACTTTCTCTTAATATGTCCCAAAAGATTAATTGAAAAAATATACAGATGTTTAATTACCTGAAAAACTTGTCTTCCTCCTTCTCTTTCATTTGATAAATATTAACTATTTCAGTGCTTCACTTATCCTGAAATAATATATCATCATACCATAGTCAAATGTCTAGTGCTTCAAAACAGAAAGTGGGTTAATAAAAAAGTTCAGCCAACAAAACTTCCAAAGACATTAAATCATTTTCTAAAACTGATGAATAGTTTTTTTTCATGCTGAATGCAGTTTTCATTCTTACTAAATTAAAAATTTATGTACATAAATTAGTCTCAATGGGAACTAATTATTTTTTCCCAATTGATCTTTTTCATTAGGTAGAAAAAATGTAGTTGACAATGAAGGACTGCCCCCAACCTCTAGTCAGGAAATCATTTGTATAGACTGTGGATTTGGACATATTTATTCCAAATAATGTGTTAGCAATTCATAAATAACGTCAACCTTGGAGCACATAACAATAAAAATGAAACTTCATCAGATATGTGTTTCATAATCAAGACTTACTCTTTCAACAACTGTGACTGTCTCCTCTGTAGAATTTTTTCTTCCTGTTTGATCCTTGAAATCTTTATTTAGCACCCAAATATTTCAATAAAACACTTATTTAGATGATTAACTTTTATATCCTTCTTAAAGATGTTTTAAAAAATCAACTCTTCTAAGAATTAGGAATTAGATTAAATGAAAAACACAATCACATTTCATATTTTTGAAAAGTTTTATTATTCATTAGTTTGAGTAGCCCTACAGAACACTGTCAGTTATGTGTGATACATCTGAGTGATGTAGAGATCAGTCAGTAAAGGAGAGGAATGTTCTAGCAGAAGTGTAAAAGTGAAAGCAGTGACTTGAAGCACTTCGGGGCAGTGATAAAGTGTTAGCTTATCTACAGCTTATCTAGCCAGAGTATGAAAATGTTATTCCAGAATCCACTGCAATTGGGAAATTTTAGGTTGTGTGAGGAAGAACTGTGGACATATTTATGTGTGGGTTTTTTGTTTGTTTGGTTTTGGTTTGGTTTTTTTTTTTTTTTAATATTGGCTGGATTCAGCAAAGAAGGAAAGAAATGAAATATTCCCATGGTGTGCAATCACATACTTCTATAAATAGGTAGAACTACAAAAATCAAGAAATTACACCTCACTAATTAAAATTCAGCACATGCTAAATTTGTTCCCCCCTCTGAAGTTTACTTTGTTCAGAGTGTTTCTACAGCAGATGTAGTACTAGATGATTAATACATCAGCCTCACAGTATGAGAGTTGATTTTGTTATGAAATACATGAAAATTATAAAAATGTTTCTGCCTTAACCTCTTCATTTAACATTTCTCCATATGGCAAATGAGCCACAAAATCTGGTGCAAAGATTCTGAATTATTGATATATTCCATTCCAAAAATGGAATTCATAGCAGGTGTGCTTGAAAGTCAAGGAAACATGAGGAAAGCAAGTTAATTTTATACTGTACACACCACATAATGCCAGTTTCCAGCACTTATTCTGTAAAAAGCTCATAAACATCTATTCTGTCAGAGATCAATAAAAGAGAAATAATCCTAAACTAACCTTTAGAAAGGAAATATTGTGGACGATGTATATTGCAAAAAACATGGCATTTAATGAATTCTATCTGAAGAAATCCATTGGAGAAAAAAACACCAGGGAAGACTTAATTCATACAGCTCATACCAATTTTTAGAAAATATTGAAAGATCTCTACTATACTAAAAAAAATCTTGCCAACCCAGGCAAATCTAAAGATCTTTCCTGTCCTTAAATCTGTTCTCAAAATTATTTTGAGATAGGCCAGGTTTGATGGGGCTTTAAGCACCCTGATCTAGTGGTAGGTATCCCTGCACATGGTAGGGGGGTTGGAACTAGATGACCTTTAAGGTGCTTGCCAACTCAAGCCATTCTGTGATTTGATGATTCTATGTTTGTGATAACTTCATCCTTATAGAACAAAATATAAATCTTAGCAGTATTAAAACCCCAAAACATATGGAAACAGCTATCATAAGGCCATTTTACGTATCTCTTGTTGACATCTTACATCAAGAGCAACAGCTCTAGATGAGGTTATTCATGATGAGGTATTCATGGCACCCAAGTTAGGTTCTTACTCTGATTTGTCTTCTTGAGTAAACTTTTAACTGATTATTTATGCAGCCTTCAAAAACTTGCCAAGCCTAAAGTTCCCAGCTGGATATCTTAAGTGTGCAGCACTTATTGCAGCACCCAAAGACTGGCTTGAGTGAGAAAGCAAGTCAGCACTCATACCTTCATTATCACTCCAGAATGGGTTGCCATCTTCAAAGACAGTATTACCAGAAAAACCCCAAAATCCAGTTTTATGCATTAATCTTACATATGAATTGTGATTGCCAATATGTGCTTTTAGAGTGAAATGTAAGGTTCAACATGGGAAGAATCTTCATGCTGAAGCAATTCTTTTTTATCTATTTTAGCCAGAGTCAGCTTTGTGTGAGAAGGCAAGCTGATTTTGTGGCAGTCAGTCCTGAAAAAAGTAAACATCTGCACCTGTCAATCTGTATATGAGTTGAAGAGCAGCAAAACCGAGTGGTGAAAACAGGGGACCAAGTTATGCGAACACTTTGTTTTCATTATG
Source organism: Ceryle rudis (assembly GCA_033439905.1). Classification (NCBI taxonomy): domain Eukaryota; kingdom Metazoa; phylum Chordata; class Aves; order Coraciiformes; family Cerylidae; genus Ceryle; species Ceryle rudis. The sequence continues at coordinate 70,108 of JAAGNO010028354.1, read as the reverse complement.
TCCAGCCCCCTGCTATCCACTAGTGTTGTAGCTGACCTGTGATAGCTGCACTGATGTAGCTTTCACAGTCTCCCTCAGGAGTTTAACCTTTTGCCCCATACAGTTCAAAATCTTTTCTTAATGTCTAGCCTAAACATTTCCTTCCTTAGAGTTAGGTCACTGATCCTTGTCCTACATCTTCTGAGACTGTGAATAAGTCCCTGCTTTCAATTTCCACTGCTGTATTGAAGGCATGACACTTAGAACAAAAGAAAAAGACAGAAATTCTAAGAGAGAAAAAATAGTCTCCCTACTACAAAAATACTCCTCAGTTCTCCTCCCACAGACTGAGGTACAACAAGTTTATCAAGGTTTTTAACTTTCTAGTTTTATCAGGAAGTTATAAAGAAGCCCAACAATTGTATAGTAGTATTAAAGTATCACTAACTGGATTAAACAAAAATAATCAACAGACTGGGCCTGTCAAGCCCTAGCACAGAGCCTTTTCTTCTCTTTCTCTTTCCATTTACTGTAAGGGAGACAGCCATCCCAACATACTGTAGCTTAAAAGAGTTTTTAATGAAAAAAAAATTGCAATGTAAGCTTGAACACTGCTGTTAAGGCTAAAAAAAGAACGTAAAGTACTCTGTCATAAATTTATGTAGGGCAATTAAAATGCATTTCCACATTGTATAAACAGATGACAAACTGTGTGTTTAAAAAGATAACACAGGGATGAATTGAACTACAGAGTTTAAAGAATAAACCATTTTCATTGGGATGACAAGGGTTATGGAAATGAGTCAGATCACAGAGGTAATGAACCACTAGACATACTTCATTATTCATAACATTGGACATGCAGTTGGGCAAATATTGTAAAACATAGATCATTAGTACCTCAGTTATTGCTACTAACCTCCCCCCCCCAAGAAAAAAAAATCACACACAACAGATTACAATTAATGAACACTGGTTATTTTCTCAACATTCTACTTGAAAAGTTTCATCTATTGCAAAACTCTACCAAGTATTTGAAGCAACAAAGAAAGAAACCACCCCCAAACTGAAAACATATACCAACACTACTGAGGAGCACATAAGAAGAAATTCTGTATATATTTTAAATACATCTCCTCATTTATCAGGTGTCTTCACAGACACTTGTGCTTCTGGTTTTCATAAGATACTGCCTTAGCCCAAATACATTGTTGCAGCAGGAATCTGTGTTTTGTTGCATGGTTGGTTATGGCAGGCAGCTAGTCCAGCTGAATAGGGCATGACACATCAAAATTTGAATTTCACAAACTACAGAGGCACTTACACTTCATGCCCAATGTTTAAGTTGACAAGAGAGAGATATAATTTTCCATCACAAGGACCTTAGTACAGGATCCAATTCAGAGATTTCAACAGGAGTTTCCTCACTCATCTTTGTCAAGATCCATGACACAAGTTTATTTCAAGATATTCCTAAACTTGTCAAAGTCTTGATAGATTGACTTGCAGAGATGTACTTCAGGAGAAATATCCCACAGAATGAATTTGGTTCTTCTGATTAGATAGTTGTTTAAAACTGTTCATCTATAATTTTCTAGTTTCATTCATTTTAAAGGACAATTCTCCTCATTACAAAAAAAAAAAAAAGCCAACACAACTACTCCCCCTGAAGTTTGAATGAAGTTCACACTGAACAATCACAAATCACAAATTTTGAGCCTATGTAGTATACTGCATACTGCAATAACATTTCAACAGTTGTTTAAAACTGTTCATCTATAATTTTCTAGTTTCATTCATTTTAAAGGACAATTCTCCTCATTACAAAAAAAAAAAAAAGCCAACACAACTACTCCCCCTGAAGTTTGAATGAAGTTCACACTGAACAATCACAAATCACAAATTTTGAGCCTATGTAGTATACTGCATACTGCAATAACATTTCAACAAGGTTAGATGTATAAGTATTTAAGTGAAACAAGAAAAGATAAACAGCAAGCAAACAAAAGCAAACAGATTTTGTCCTTGTGGAAAAAAAGGATTGAGGTATTTGAAGCATTGTTTCAATATTGAATAAAATTGTATCTTTCAGAACATCTAGGTTCCTCAATTTAGGAGACTTAATGGACTTTTATAACCTTGACACCTTACCAGGGGTGAGTTGAACTTAGCAGGACTGTTTTGGATATCATGTAAAAGGTTTCCAATTTTAATATGGAACTTACCCACCTTGATATGTACCACTGTCACCTAAGACAAAACCAGGCTAATCTCTTTGTAAGGTGAATACGGTAAATTAGTCATATTGAAACTGCTTTTTCATGGGTTCTCAGGTAAACTGTGAGTAGGATAGATACTGCAATGCACAAATTAAGCCTGTGTTTTAGAGACTTTGTATTTTCTCTAGATATGTAGAGGTAGTTGGTTTGTTTGTTGTTTTTTGTTGAGTGTTTAAGTTCCAATTTGGAGACAGAGATTTGGAAAAAAACAACTACAACAAAACAAAACACCATCACCACCAAAAATTAAAAAAAAACCCAAAAACAAAAACCAAACCCCGCAGATTATACTGCATTTATAGGAAGATATTCTCCATCCAGCTTTCCTCATGCACCTTTTCTCAAGTAACATTACTTGAAAATCAACTTTCTTCTGATGCCTGAAAAACAAAGAGAAAAAATGTGAAAGCCTAATCATAAGTGAAGTCTTCTTAGATATTTCTTTCAGCTCCTGTTACACCCAGCCTGTAATAGCTGACCACAGCAACATCTTCAGTAGTGGAAACTGATGAAAAAGCAGCTAACATTCCCTAAACCAGTGTAAAAATTGATGGATACTCCAATGGATGTTTTACATTTGCTAGTCTAAGATATGTTTTATTATAGTGACAAAGGTGACCTTTAAAATAATGTATTTTCTATTAAAAAGAAGAAGAAAAAAAAGAAGTGGGGGGGGGAACCCTTCAGAACCTGAATTTATTACCTACAAAATCAATTCCCAACAATAAGCCTGATTACAATCAAAATAACCCATCAAAATAAAACAGTTTACCTGTTATCAATTTAATGTGGTAATAAAATTCTAATTATGGGCAAAAATTCATTCAAAGTTTCTTGTACTGTCCATAAAATCCACATGGAAACTAACATTCAGTGATGCATAGCACATATGTGTAAGCAGATGGCTAAAGAATTATTTTTAAAATCGGGACTTTTGCTGACAAAATTTAGAATTGTTAGGATATGATAGGAAAACTAAGAAGAAATTATTTATGCAACAGTAAGCACATATGCAGTGGTTGGAGTCTTCCTTACTAACCAGAAGATAAAACAAACCAATGTGCATAGATGAATAGAGTCTATGTTTTAAGCAGCTACACCTGCCACTATGTTGGCAAGTTCAATTCAGGGAATATATCTGGTTTGTGTTGGCTAGCTTTTGGCTGATTTTTAAAAGTCAAATATTTCTAGGTTAGGACACTTAAAAGCCTGAGTTAAACAACTCTGCTCTTTTCATTACTTCTACTCTAAAATAAAAGCTAAAAGAAGTAATGAGTCAGTGAATAAATTTGAAGAAAAATTCACATTAACTTTTATCTTAAAGTGGAGCTTTTTAAGACTGGGTTTTCAGTTATATTTCCCTGCTATTTCCCCTAATTTCAAATGTCTACTTTTATGGAGCACAGTCATGACTTCTGTAAAAAAGCAACAATCTGAGATAAATCTAGTGGAATCTCAGTCAGATACCATGTAAGAACTTGGCTATAGATCCTGGAGGCTTTTTGCAATAGGAGCTGAGACATCTTATCTCTTAAGTGTTCATTAATTGTATTTCTGAAAGATGTTGCCTTTCCAGTCTTTTTTATTTTGATTCAAATATTTTCTCCCACTTTTGTCTCTCTAGTCTGTCCAAACATATATTAGCTCATTAACAATTAGGAAAACTTCTGGTAACATTTATTTCATAACAGTACAACAAAAAAAGTGAAACCTAGCTCCAATAGTGTTCTAAATTGAATTCTATTTTATTATCTGTTTCCATTTCTACTTCTCTTTAAAAAAAAAAGGTCTCTCAGGATCTACCTGCTACCTGTTGCTGAATGGTGGAAAGAAAATAAAATGGGTGTTGACTTCATACAAAGGAAGAGAAGTTACAGACGAAACATTATGCATTGTCATGGGGTGGACTCTTAAAGCCCAAAACCCTCATCCCCCTTGACCATTTTGAAAATCTTCCTTTTCTTCACCTCTTTATTCTGCATCATGTAATCTACAGTGTAAAACTGCCCTGCAGAACAAATTACACATAAGTGGTGATTATGCATGGAATGAACTGAGAAGCAAGTGATAAATGTGTTTGTGGTGTGTGTCTGTATGTTGAGTTAAAGAGAAATGGAGAATTTACTTACTTTGTTTAGTCAGATCAAATTTTGTTTTGCATTAAGGAGCAGTATCTGGATAGTAACAAAACCCACATTTTTTCAGGGTTTTTAAGGATTACATTCTGATGGTGCATCAGTTTTGGATAACAGACATAGATTTTACTACGAAGTCTAAATTTCACTGGAGACTCTCTTAATTATTAAAGCATGAATGATGTGAAGTGAGTCATGTTTTATACAGAGGTTCCTAACTGCATGACAAAAATAATTTCCATTACTACGGTTAGGCAATTTTACTTGCTTAAAACAAAAGGAATAATTATAATAAAAAGAAAAACCCTAACCTCAAACAGCGAAGTAAAATTCTATACCAGTTTTAAGTATTGTCAAAAATGAAGTTACAAACATTTATCTTTCCTGTGAATTTCATGCAGTTTGTTTTTATCCTTCATGTTACTTCAATCTGCCAGACGCAATTGCCAAATGCTCTGGTAATTAATATGTCCTAAATGAGAGTAATTTATCCTCAAATCTGCTCAGGTGCTAAATTTCTGGCTTTTGCATTTTTCATACTTCAGACGTAACTTTGTAGACACACACTACTCAGTGATCATGCCCATACAAGAGGGACCTGGATAGCTGTCAGTCACTTCAGATCATTCAGGTCACCTCAGGTCCCTTTTAAGTGCAACATGTCTTTGCAGCCAGCTCAGTATACTGCACTGTGCACTTATACACACAACAGGTAAGTAGCTCCTGATGGAAAAAATAGCTTGAAAAACAAGAAACCAAGCTGGAAATAGGACATCAATAAACCATGCCCTACCTGGGATTTTTTCAGCAAAATATATTTCATTCCCTACCCTGTCACTATGTGCATCTTCACAGTTTTTGCATGTCATTAGCCAAGATCCTGAATTTTGTGTATGATATGGTAAGTCTATCACAGATATATGATATTTCCCAGACTGCTCAACAAAGAATTTGCTTCTTTTCACATATACCATGGACATTTAATTTTCCTTGATTAGTCCCCATGTTTACTGGTTTCCATCTCCTTCTGCTTGCTAAATCTAAGTTAGGCTCTTACTTAGACTCCTAAAACTCCTGTTGGTTGATTTCATGGAGTAGGTACAGAGACCAATAACGTAACCCAGTGGAAATAAGAACAAGAAAAAAGTTCAGACTGGTCTCAGTTATGCAATGAAACAAAGAGGAAAACATGATGAATTCCAAAGCATTCATATCTATAATTCCTTGAGCCAGATCTCCAAAGAACATGGAGCTTAATACATTTCAAAGCAATTGCCTGCCAGCATGGCTGCCCACTGTGCTTCCTACTCCCCCACACGTTTAAAGCACAAACTAGTCTTTAGGGGTTTTTTGGTATTACACTTCTGGAATATTTTTATTATGAATTACAGTACTGTGTAGCAGCCCTGAGCAAGATCCTGGATTAGCACTTTATAAGACAAATTAATTATGAGCAATAATAAGAGAGAAGAGATGGATGAAATCATAATGTGTACCTAGGGGAGGATTGGCTTGACTTCATTTTGATCATGCAGCTGGAATTTATAAAGTGAATGGGTATCATTTGGTGAAGTCAGATAAAAAACAGTTAATCTTTGCTTTGAAGATGCATTTAAGAAAATAAAAGAATGTTCTCACTTGAATAAAACTACCCTGCACCTGAAATTCAAGGGGAGAGAACACCTTAATTACCAAGAAAGTATGGCTTTAAAGAATTCAGTTACTTATGTATTATTCACAGAAACATAGTGATTTCATAAGAAAGAAGACAATTAAAATCTTTTTCAACAAAAACTCAGTAAGGGGCCCTTAGCATAGGGGAAGATAGGATTTCTAAAAAGGTTCTGAGTCACAACTTCCCCAGCTAGTTTCTTCATGGGAACAAAGAGGAGAGGGAAAGGAAAGGGATTAAGAAAGGAAAGGAGAGTATTTTATTTTACAGAGTTCTGTATTATTATGCTTTTTAAAAATCCCCTAGATTTAATATGCTTTAAATTTAAAATGACTTAACTATTATAACTTCTAAAATATGCCTATTGCTTTTGACCAAATAATATTATTCCTCTCTCTCTCTACTTTGCATTTTTAAATTAATTGTATGCCTTAAATATATAAGTTTTTATAGTTGGAATTATTTTTATGAGTCATAAAGTCTACATTTTAAGACACTGTTTCAGCAAGATACTTCCCCATACTCCTACTTTTAAACATGTGAGAACTCCTGTAACGTTAACTTTTCAGAAAAGTACTTAAGATATTTCTCATTTAAAGCAAAAGCAAGTTATGCTGTAACCAAACGATCAGTCTTACAAATACAGGTTTTCACCAGAATTCTAAACAATGAAACAGTGAAATCAAATGTATTATCTGTATTACTCATGTAATAACTGAGTTTGGAGAAAACATTTCTGCCTTCACCCTTTCAGGAAAACACCATAAAAGTAGCAGGAAGTAATTTATTTTAATTACAGAGTTTTGTATCAGTTTTTCTGAAAATTAATGAGGTGCAAACAAAGTCTAGGTTTGATATTTGCATCTTACAAAAAGATTAAAGTATTTCAGTTTCAAGCCTTCCAATATCAAATATTTTATCACATCATTCATAAAACAATGCTCCATGAATAGCTTTGATATAGCTTTACAGAATAAAATGAATATTTTCAATTAATCATATGTCAGAAGTCATTACAGAAAAAGTCTTATTGTAGCAAGTTACTTGATACAAAATTTGTTTACCATTTCTAATGTCTGTATTGTGGGTACGCTTGAAACAAGTACAGACCAAGATGTTAAATTTTAATAAATTAGTACCTGGGCATTGTAAGTTTCACATAACATCAGTTTCTGGAAGGCAAATCAGAAGTAGGAAAGATGATGGGAAATAGGATTATCTGGGTTAAATTATTTTTTGTTTTATTCCAGTCCTCCCATAATCATAGCCTTTGAGTGATTAGACGTTGTCCAAGAAAATCTGCATCCCCATAATATTCATCGCTAACATTTCCCAGTAACCTTTCTAAAGTACATCTAACAAATGTAAAAGACCAGGTGCAATAGTTATGCTGTACCACAGAAAAACAGCTGTCATGGTTAAACCCCAGCCAGCAGCTAAGGAACACACAACTGCTTGCTCACTCCTCCCTTCCACCCAGTGGGCTGGGAAGAAGAATTGAAAAAGGAGGGAAAACCTCATGGGTTGAGATAACAACAGTTTAATAGGACAACACAAGGAGAGAAGAGGTAATAATAACAGTAATCCTAATTAAAGAATATATAAAGCAAGTAATGCACAAATTGCAATTGCACACCATCTGGAACCTGATGCTTGGCCTATTCCCAAACTGCAATCCCTCTTCTCCCTGACCAGCCCCCTGAGTTCTATACTGAGTATGACAAATATCCCCTTGGCTACTTTAGGTCAGCTGTCCTGGCTGTGCTCCCTCCCAGATTCTTGTGAAAATGATCTCTATCCCAGTTGAACCCAGAACAATAACAGAAGTTCTCAATGCCATGCACATTCCCATGTCAATCAGTTACAGGGAGTTTGTTAAACAAAAAAACCCCCAAAACAAACAAACAAACAAACAAGTTTTCATGAGATAAATAGAGGGCAAAGCACTGTCTTCCAGTCTCCTACTGTATCTTGAACTTGAACCACCTGAACAGCCAATGTCACATCTAATTATCACCAATGTCAGTGATAATGAACTAAAATTTAGTTATAAAATTTACTCCTGAAGCACTTGAATCTTAAAACACCATCCCTCTGCTGCCAAGTTTGAAAGACCTTTCTAATTCCAGCTGGTTACAAACCTTCTAATTTCCATTTCTAGATTTATTCCTGAGTCTCTCCTATAATTTTATTGATCAGGTATCAATACCGTCTTTTAGATTTAAATAGTTCTTCTCCTTTCTGCACTTCTTCCTACCTCTGATTATTAGTATACATCAAATTCCTTCTCATTTATTCCACCTTAGGATGAAGAAACACATTTTTCATTCTCTCTTGCTCAGATAAATATTGCATTCCCATATCACCATAACAGGTATTCTCTACACCTTCTCCTTTATTATGTTAATTTTTCTTTAAAATATGTGAACCAGAATTGTGTGCAGTAGTCTGAAAAAGTTGTTAATCAGGTCGTTATAAAATAAAATTAGTATTAATCTAGAGTTGATTAAAAACCATAGTTTAATATTTTCCAGAATTTCATGACCCTTTTTAGTATTTAAGCACAGTTGCCATTCAGTAACCTGATAGGTGTTCAGTTTAAAAAATATTTCTTTTTGTCCTTAAATTTATATTTTATGTATCCTCATTGAATTTCCATTACTTCGGTTGTCAGTGGCAAACAGAATACGTTTCAATCTTTCTTCATATTGATAATATCTCCCTGTATTGTCATTTACAAATTCTGTGACTGTGTATATAATCCTTTTCTTTACTGTGCTGGTCCCAGCACAGATTCCTGTATTTCTGAAGGATTTTTTTCCATTCTAATAATTGATCTCTTCATATGACTTGTTGTCTTCCTGCAGCCAAGTTCATACCCACTTTGTAAGTCCTAAATTAATCTTCATCACCTCCACATCAATAGCAATTTTTAATGGGAGAAAAAGTCCATAACTTCACTTAAATCTAAGTAGACCAAACCTTTTACATTGTCATTTTTAAAATAAAAATAATTAAAAAAAACCCCTAACATTCTTCAGTAAAACCTATGAAAAAATTGCTAATTTTGTATGTTCTAATTTGCTTATTTTCTATTTTCTAATTTGCTTCTATAATCTTAATTATTATTTTTTTAAAGCATCAAGATTTTTCATATTATTGAAGCTAAAAACTATAGAGCTTAAATAGAGTTTGGTTACCTTAATGAACAGAAATATTGAATTTGTTATTTGTCCAGGCAAAAGGCAATATTGTTAGGTTTTACACATTTATTAAAAATCCTGAAGCCCTCCTAAACCTTCATTCCTCTAAACAATATCCCCAAACCATTATAGTCATTCTGGGTTTGTTATATATGTATATCAGATCATATTCTGAATAATTTTGTAAGCATCTTTTGTCTCATCATGAATAAAAAATCCATGAAAACTACTGTGAAGATTCTTTCCAATTTGCTCATAGAAGTATCTTCTTTTTTCTCTTCAGGTATTTATTTTAGCAGTAAGTCCTCAGTTACTATGGGTATCCCTCAGTTGCTGTGGTTATCTGATCATCCATGTTAAGATCTTTTATTGTCACTAAGCGATCATGATTTTTCTCCTCTCCCAAGTGATCTTTTTTTTTTTTTTTGGTGGGGGGGGGGGGGGAGCTT
>JAAGNO010028354.1:47768-58215 GCA_033439905.1 Ceryle rudis | reverse complement strand
AGTCATGGCAGTCTGGTGAAGTCCCCACTGACTGGAAAAGGGGAAATATAACCCCCATCTTCAAAAAGGGAAAGGCGCATGAACCTGGGAACTATAGGCCTGTCGGTCTCACTTCTGTGCCTGGTAAGATCATGGAGCGGATCCTCCTGGAGGCACTATTGAGGCAGATGAATAACGATGAAGTGATTTGCTACAACCAGTATGGCTTCACCAAGGGCAAATCATGCCTGACTAACCTGGTGGCATTCTATAACCTGATCTAGTGGGAGGTGGCCCTGCCATTGGCAGGGGGGTTGGAACTAGATGATCTTTAAGGTCCCTTTCAACCCTGACAATTCTATGGTTCTATGATTCTATATTGAAAATCTTTCTGTGATACATGCAGAGATCTACATGAGAGATCTATATGGTTTGCAGAAGAAAATGAAAAGCCACAGAGGCAGCTGATGGATTTGTATTATAGATGATTGTTCTGGAAATGACTGTATTTAGAAATCAACTGTTTTGTAACTCTGCAACCGATGCTACAAGACTGTAAAAAAACTTTATTCTTTCTGACTGATCTTAAACATTTATGAATCTTGCTTTTTTCTCTACCTTGGAGGCTGATTTATAGAAGTTGGTGAAGACTGTGCCTTTTATCTCAGTTCCTACATTTGACCTCACTTCCAACTTAGGATGTGCTGACACAGTTTCATCACTACAAAAACAGTAGGACTGGTAGTTTGTTTCTCATTTCTTCCTTGTACTATTTAGTGCTTTCCAAGTGGCCTGTGGCTGTGCTAGCTAGAAACTCATCACACAGTAATTCTGAGGGAATAAAACCAAACCCAACCTTTTGACAGGAAATACAAGCATGCTCAGGAGTAGCTGAAGTTGTGAAGATCTTAACTTTCTTTGTTCCCTTTATTTACTTTTTTGGATGAAAAAAACATGATCAGATAAATGCTGTGTTCCTACCTGTTCAAGATAGGCTAGACCATTTTTAAAATGTCATCTTCAAAAACTGTTATCAAAGCAACAAAAGCAAGCAGCTTCAACACAGATTTTGAAGGCTGAAGTGTATGACCTTTGCCTAATTAACAGCAAAATTAATAAAGTGTAATAATGGTAACAAGCCTAACAGAGTACATGTTAAACTTATATGACTATGTTACTCAGCTATCCACCCAAATCATGCTAGATGTCACATAGAAGACAGAGGACAGTCAGGATTAGGATGTAAAAAAACCACAAGGTGAATACCTCTCTGGGCGGACAGAAGACTGAAGGTCCAGCAGAGACAGTCAGTGGGTTGGATGCCTCCTCCTCCACCCAAGACAGGGATGCCTTCTTGGTAAGAATTGTGTCTTCGTGATACATTATAGCTTTTCCTTGCATTACTATTATATATTAGCACTATTACAAAGGCTTTCACCTCCGACTTTGTTGAATGTTACCCAGTAATTACTAATTTGATTTTCCTTTTGCAGTCAGTGCATTTATCAAGGGCAATTCCAAATCTATTGTATCTGTCACTTTAATAAATTAAACCTATTTATTTTTTAACTCTTAAACTGTCTCAGTGCAAGTGCTTAGCAGGGTTCTGAAACAGGTGAATGATGACTTAGGAAAACTGCTTCAGTGCAAGTCCTTAGGGCTCTGGCAGACAGACGTCAAACTCTTACCCTTAACACAACAGCAAAATTGTTGTAGTTAGCAAGATTGTGTTATTTGACAGACAGTTATTCCACCAGTGTAAAATTTTGTTCTCCAATAAAGTATCCTAACAATGTTACAGTGTTAATATGCCATGACTGGCAATCTGTCCTGAATAACTATGAAATGTTTTTGGGTGGTTACATATTCCACTCCAGCTTTGTCTACATTCCTGTAATAAGAAATCCTTCTACATAGAAAGTTCAGTGCTGTTCTTAAATGCAACCTGAAATATCTTACCTCAGCACAACCACTAAAATTAACATAGGTTTTCTCCAATAATATGAATTCCAGCTCTAACTACATTACAGCTTTATTAATTTTGCAATGTTTCCAGCATGGTTTTACTAGCATACTTTTGCAAGTCATTAATTGTGCATCCTGCCACTCTAGCTTTAATGACATTGTAATTTATTCCCAGACTGCTAGAGAAATGAACTGTAAACTACAGTTTTCATTAAACAGTCTGAAAAAAGAATAAACACATAAACACTTAATAATAAATGGATTCTTCTCAATAATTTCAAAACACTGAGAATAAATCTTGAGACATGAACAAAATAAAAACATACAAGCGGAAGTGTGACATGCAAAATAACATGAAGGGAAAAATAAACCATGATGAAATTTACCAAAGATTTCCATCACATTATTTTTGTCTCATTATAAAATTACACTATGACTGGAAAACAGAATTTCCATTTATTTTGAACTATTTCTTTGTAATACTTTCTGAGTTTATAGATAAAAATATATGGGTGCTTCTAGAATTGTTTCCTTTCTCATGAATCCTGATATATTACATAATAACAATAATAATAGCGAACTTTTCTCTGAAAATGGAAGGTGTCATTTGATAGCAACATTCAAAGACAACAGAAGTCTTACAGTATGAAAGCAAATTTTCAGTGGGACATGGAATAACCTATGTATATAGCAAGACCTAGTAAAAATGAAAAATCCCTTTCTGGCTAAACTGAAGGCAAATTGAAAAGCTAAATTTGGAGAAATACATTTACATGAATGAATAAATACAGTCAAGCATCTGCATTACAGTATTTAGCAGAATGCAGAGGGTAGAAATAAAACCAAAACAAATTAAAGGACTTAAAAAGGAATTAAAAGCTTAGCGGGTTTAAAATGAAAGCTTTACTTTAGGGTTTCACCTTGAATAAAGTGTCATTAATTAACTTAATGTATTAATTTATATTCGTTTCCTTCCTTCCTTCCTTCCTTCCTTCCTTCCTTCCTTCCTTCCTTCCTTCCTTCCTTCCTTCCTTCCTTCCTTCCTTCTTCCCTTCCATCCTTCTTCCTATCCTTCCTTTATTCTTTTCTTCTTTCCTCTGATCTGCAGTCATCTGGAAATAGCTCCTCTTTTAAGGTGTCTCTTCCCAACATTAACTTGCATCTGAAATAAACTGAACTGGTCAACATTATGGTCATTGTGGGGTCTAAGCAAATTCAGTGTGACCACAGTGATTATGCATGTCAATGAATTTCTCAAAGACACTGTAGCAAGATAATTTTGCGGCTATTGTCTTCTCTGGATTCATTTAGTCCTCCACATAAGGCAGGATTCCAAACACTTTCAGAGACAACACAATGCAAGTTCCAGGCTTCTAAATGAGAAAGGTTTCTTTGCTCAGTCAAAAAAAATGACAGAAAGGCCTCAGTGCATGGTATCTAGTTTCTCTGAATATAGGAAATTCATTTTTACCCAGTCTGTAAATAATTTCTAAAAAATAAAATAAAATTTAAAAAATCCTGAAATCTTCAATTTGCATGAATTTCTAGCATCTTGGAATCTTGCAAATGTCTGGATTATGCCTGAATTTGTCACTGGGCTATGCTAGGTATGTAGGGTATCCTCCACTACACTTTTATATGATTATGTAATATTTGTCTCTATCTCCTCATCATTTTCATAAATGACATGTAATCCAGATAGATGTTCATGGCTACCCCAAACTCTTAGAATCATAAAATCATTTGGGTTGGAAAAGACATTTAATATCATTGAGTTCAACTATAAACCTAACACTGTCAAGTCCACCACCTAACCATGTCCTTAGTGCCACATCTACATGTCTTTTAAATGCCTCCAGGGATAGTGACTCTACTCTTTCCCTGGGAAGACTTTTTGAGTGCTTGACAATCTTTTCAGTGAAGAAATATTTTTCTTAATAATCAATCTAAACCTCCCCTCGTGCAAGTTGAGGCCATTTCCTATTCTCCTATCACTTGTTACTTGCAAGAATAGACTGAACCCCACCTTCCTAATACCTTCTTTCAGGTAGTTTCAGAGAGAGATAAGGTTTCCCCTCAGACTCCTTTTGTCCAGGCTAAACAACCCTAGTTGCCTCAGCTGCTACTCCCAAGACTTGTTCTCCAGACCCCTCACCAGCTTCTTCGGCCTTCTTTGGACACACTCCAGCACCTCAAAGTTCTTGTAGTGAGGGGCCCAAAAGTGAACACAGTATTTGATATGCAGCCTCACCAGTGCTGAGTACAGAGGCTCAATCACTGTCCTGCTGGCCACACTATTTTTGATACAATCCAGAATGTTGTTGGCCTTCCTGACCACCAAGCATCTTGCTGGCTCGTATGTAGCCAGCTGTCGACCAGCATCTCTGTTCTTGCACAGAATATTTCAAAGCAGACTTTATAGCATGTTTCTGGCCAAAGACTTCTTATTGATGTAATTTTGACACCATTGTAACTCTTTACAACAGACGTAGTTTTCACTACCTTGAGATAAAAAGCAGAAAGGACTCTTATTTTTTCTAAAGTGTGAAATGCTGTGTATCAAATCCATCAGCTTAAATGATACATTTCTACCTTCACTTTTACTTCCAGTTTAGTGCCTGGGATTCTTTTATGCAAATGTACTTCCAAAGCCCTCCTGTTTAGCAATAACAACATACTGCAAAATTTTCTCTTCATTCAATACATGGTATCGTAACATATTTTATATTTACTACTATTTCCTTCATTCTTTTTCTGATTATGTCTGAATTGGTATGAAGTACTTGATCTTGCCTTTGAATAAACTTTATAGTTTCTCTTTAACATTTGTGATCCTTCATAAAGCCTTAATTTTTGCATCTATATAGCAACTGAGTTGCTTGAGTCCAAGTGACTTTTTTGGGGGGGGAGGGGTGACAATAGAACACACAGGGGATTGTTGATCACTCTCTGGTGGTACACTTCTTCTCACTCATCTTTCTAAAGCACTGATTTTTTTCCTAGGCTCTATCTCATAATTCTTTTAATATTTTCCTCAGATCTAAATTCCGCTTAACCTTTTCCATGGTTTTTTGGTTTTTTTTCTTATTGTGAAACTGATTCACCTTTACATTTCCTTATTCATTAATTCTAGTATTACCAGCATTACCAATATTATTAGTATTTTCATTCTTTCATTTGAGCTATTAATTCCTTTTTTACTTCCTCAACTTTTGATGGTCTAGAAACTCCCATGACTTACTTCTCACTGAAAAGCAATTTAGAAGAGTTTTCAGAAAAGAACGCATTATAAATCAAATACAATATTATTTACATTCTTTTTCCTTGTTTTGTACAGACGCCAGCTGCTGTTTCTGTGAATAGAGCTATTAGGAATGTAAAAGTTTCAGAAGACAAAAAAAAGAAGAAATTTGAGTGGAAAGATATTTTTAAATCATCCTAAAAGCACAAAAAATACATAAAAATCGCAAACTAAAATAGATTTCTATCTATTATAAATATGTTATGAATAACATTGATTATTAAGACATCTAAGATGTTGGCTAAATTTTTATAATTTTGGGGAAGAATTATTTACTAAAAGCAACTCTATATTTAATGAATTGTCTAATAAGGGGATATTTTCTTACCTAATTATTAATGCAGCTGGCCCATTCCTTCGTACAATTCAAGTGTTAATGTTTTTCCTATAAATTCTATGTTTATAGGGATGACATTATTTTTGTTTTTAAGAAAATTTCCATATTTGTGAGAAGAAAATGGGACATATCTAAGAATTGTATCATGAATCACAGCACATCAATCTTGTTTTATAGTTGCTAATTGTGCTTCAAAAAAAAAAAAAAAAAAAAAGAAAAAAAAGCCATTACTAGACATTTCAGAATTAAAAGATCATTTATTTTTTATGTCATTGCCAAAGTGCCTTTAAATCATCAAGGTTTGTCTTCATAAAAGGCTTTCAGGTTTACTGAAAAATTAAGATATCACAGCATTCATTGAAGTGATTTTGAGGTCAATATCCTAAAGATATAAATAAAATTATTTAGTTTCCATGAAATTAACATAGTTAAAGTAGTTTTGATTCCTGAGGAGAGTCTTTTCTGCATTTGTGAAAGGGAAAGGAGAACATGGTAGAGTAAAATTAGAATAAAGTAAAAGGGAGGCAAATGTCAGACACTTGCATTCTGGGAAGGCTTGTAGCCATAGCTGACATGTCCAATAGTCTTAGTTCTTAATAAGAATCAGTCCCAAATTCCAAACCCTAAAGTTTGAAAACTTTCTTATCCAGATTAAAACATATGTGCTTGAGGCGGGCCTCTTATTTAATTATTTTTATTAGATAGAATTCCTGACTGTTCCAAATTTAAGTTAAATATTTTTTTCATAATGCATTTTTACTTCCTTACACCAAATTTATGAAATTATTGGGTAACAAATAGACCTTTTTTTTTTTTTTTCTTCCTAACAAAATAATATATTATTCCAATGGAAGAATTTTCCAGGAATTGGGGAAAACTAAACATCAGGACAGATCAGTTGTAAGAGGTCAAATGAACTATTCTGATCTGAGTAAATGCTGATTAAGCTCTCCAAGATTCAAACATATAGACTAAACTAGTTCTCTTTCATATAGATTTTTCTTTCAATTATATGTTGAAGACCAGATATTGGAATCCTATTGAAAGTCTGGTGGTGTAGAAGACTTTGAAATGAAAAATTACAAAAATAGCAGCAAAAAAGCTAAACTGATCTCTGACTCATTTTTAACAAACACTAAAATCCATCACTTCTTTGAAATTATAGAAATGTGTACATAATATGGAAAATTAATTACCTTCTGGATTTCAACCATATGAAGAAGTATATATGAAAGATTGTACAGAAATGCAGGACAAAAACCACTAATGCAGTTGGAAGGCAAGAACTTAATATATTTTGAAAAAAAAAATAATGTAAGAACTGAAAACAAGTAATACACTTAATTTACAGATTTAAGAGAGAGAATGGGATTAATTTAAAAGAACTTCATATACCTGCAATGCAAATTTCAATTTCTAATCTAGTCTTTCTTTTTTCCTTTTAAATTTAATGGAGTAAAGTAGATCTTTCCAGGATTCAGTTGACCAACCCTTTTTGAGATATCTTTTTTAAGATGAAGTACATTATGCCTACGAGCAGTTATAGTTCATATTGTAACTGATTATGATTATTGTATGATAGTACACCTGACCATTGTCCAAATAGTTTTAGGAATGGGTCATGACTGTAGTAGTATGTATATAAGAATATCTCCATTCCTCACTAAAAGATCCTGTGAAGTCTTGTATAGGCACATATGGTAAGTATATATCAGTTTAAAATTAGACTGCAGTCATTTCTGAAGCTGTGTGGGGAGGATGGTATTGGTCATGAGTAAACTTCTTGAAAAAAACTGTAGACCTCTTCTGTGTACAAAACACTTAATTGTTTACTAGAAGTCTTTAACAGTGGGATTGTTAAAGATTGCTAATGCAGGGATTTTGAAGGATCAGGTTTTGGTTTAACTTTCTACAGGATAATATACACTATCCATGCACTGAAATATATATATATGGTTACTTTTTTTCTGGACAATGAAAGGGAAAAATAAGCAAAAAAGAAGTGTACTTGTGTGTAATCTCTGAGCCACTCATGAACACTTTCAATTTTTTTTCAGAAGTTAAACTTGTGGCAGAACAGGTTCTGTTTTATCCTAAAAACCACTGACAACTTAATTATTATGAATATATATTGAACATTGTGATTCATTGTAAGGTTTTCTTTGTGCACTGAAGCTCAGATATTTCTTTACTAACAGCTTATAAAGCCATTAGTCAGTTTTTCAGCCTCTGCTTCTGAGTTTAGTCCATTTCAAAAAAAGCACCATACAATTTAAAAGAGCAGGATGAATACAGCTGTGTAACAGAGCAGCCTCCACATTGCACATTAGGACAGAAGTTACTGCCTCCAAGAGGCAATTTTAAACAAAAAAATGTGATCAAATTCAGTCATCAAAAGAAAGTAGAAAAGCACTCAACTAATCTGAAGGTATTTGAACTCCAGATATACAGGTAAAACAATTGAACAAAGATCAGGACAGATCCACATTTCTTCAAACAGTACATATTCTTTTTTTTTATTTATAAAGTTATCTATTTCAGGTCTGTTAAAGATAACATGCATTTTTTACAGCAGCTAGCTACTTTTTAAAGGGAAAACAATCTGTATTACCATTTGGGCCCCTGCTGAGTCATAGGGATGGATACAACTTGTTAATGATGCAAAGGTTTTCAAACAAATTCAGTTCTTTACTTAGATATAAACTTTAATGGCAATGTTTAAATCAGAATCTATCTCAAAATGCCTGTAGAAGAAGCAGGTGTTCTAATTCAGTGTTTTATCACAAATAATATAGTAATATAGAAATTAATAATTTAGGGCACCAGGAAAGAATTTCTTTTGTTACAGTATCCATTACCCTATTTCTTCAGTGAGCTTCCCTATTGGAAGACTATTTCAAAATCTCACTTTTCTGATAGCTAAATCTTCTAATCAGTTTCCACTCTGAATTGATTCATGGGCAATTTACACACCTTTAATCTACATGAAGACAACATAAACAGGTGCTTTGGCCAATATATTCCTAGGGGCAATAAAATGTCCAACAATTCTGCCTATACTAAAACCTTAGAAAGTCTCTTTGCAGTTCTCTTTTTGCTGCTGAAGGAGATACATAAAGAACAAATTATCAAGTTAATATACATATTTCTGACTGTGCAGTATTTTCAGGTCCATCTCATATCCTTTATATCATTTACAGCCATATACAATGAAAGCTATCCCTGTTTGTGAGATAATGTTAAGCATAATATTCACGTGTCCATTTTGTAATAACAGATTAATCTTTCCGCAGAATGTGCTTCCAGGATAGGAGACAATGTATTTGAACAGTGCCTCCTGAGATTATTATTTATATTGCCATATGAATGCCATATTCAGAAAAAAAAAAAAAAAAAAGGATAACTTTTATTACCTTTTATTATCTTTCTGTAGTCTACTTCTTTGTAGTAATTATTATTGGTTATATAACACCCAAATTTGTGAAGTTAATTGATATAGTATTATATTTGCCTTCATAGTGCTGTTTCCATTTCTTTCTTTTATCTCAAAGAATGGTCTTCTGAAATTGAGTTTTTGAAAAAAATGCTAGGATGATTAAGGGATATCTCTCTTATGAGGAAAGGCTGAAACACCTGGGGCTGCTTAGCCTGGAAAAGAGAAGTCTGAGAGGGGATCTTATTAATGTTTACAAATATCTGAAGGGTGGGTGTCAAGTAGAAGGGGCCAGGCTCTTTCCAGGTGTGCCTTGTGATAGGACAAGAGGTAATGGTAGCAAGGTGAAACACAGGAAGTTCCATCTCAACATGAGGAAAAACTTCTTCACTGTGAGAGAGCAGTGGAACAGGCTGCCCAGAGAGGTTGTGGAGTCTCCTTCTCTAGAGGCTTTCAAGACCCTCTTGGATCTGTTCCTGTGTGGCATGCCCTAGGTGTTCCTGCTCTGGCAGTGGGTTTGGACTCAATGGTCTCCAGAGGTCCCTTCCAACCCCTACCATTCTATGATTCTATGAAAAGCAGTATGGCTAAAAAACAGGATTTTTTTGTTGTTGTTTTTATTGCAATATTGCCCTTCCAGCTGCATACTGGTTTGTCACCTGCAAACCTTTCTTAATGTAGTGGGAGTAATCAAAACAGAGACCACACCAGGTACTCCCAAAGTATGAATTCAGTCTTCAGAAACAACATAGGTTAAAGAGGCCAAGTCAAATTGGACAACCTCCTGAAGTCAAGGAGAAAGATACAAATCAAAATTAAAAATTCCCCTTTAGGGGACAGAAGAATGAAGGCTGGTGAAAAAAAGAATTAAAAGGCTAAATGCTTTAACTCTGAATGGAGTTTAATTTAGTTTTAATAGATCTGAAGCTCTCAAATCTTGTGAAACTATGAAAGTGAAATATGAGAAAAGTTTTCTCACTGGCCATACAGGCCAATATTAAAAACATCAGTTCCCAAAAGTCACCTGAAGGTAAGCTGAAAACACTATGCTGGTTGCTTTTTTTGTTGAGGAAGGGGAGAGAATAAACAAAATTTTCAGTGAGGCAGGGAGTAAATGATGTAGGAAACAAAATGCTCTTAAGTGAAATCATTGTCACAGACACAGCACAAACCATTAAAAAAAAAAAAAAATTGTAAGTGAAACCTCTCGATAACAATGCATATACTTCCATCCCTTGACCCTAAAGAAAATATTCTAGAGTTATTATCCTAGAAAAGAGGAATGGACAGTGAAAATTCATTCTGATTTGTTGTAGTAGAAGAGAGGTCTATATGTCCAACAGTCTGTGTGCAGAAGAATCCAGAGTGGACTTCAACACGGATCAATGTGATCTAATGTGAAGCCGTTTATTAAAGCACACACACCGCTTAT
>JAAGNO010028354.1:10238-20873 GCA_033439905.1 Ceryle rudis | reverse complement strand
ACTGGAGGCTTGCCAATGTGACGCCCATCTACAAGAAGGGCAGAAAGGAGGATTCAGTGAACTACAGGCCTGTCAGCTTGACCTCAATACCAGGAAAGATTATAGAGTGGTTCATCTTGGGTGTGATCACACAGGAAGTGCAGGAAAATCAGGGGATCAGGCCCAGCCAGCACTGGTTCATGAAGGGCAGGTCCTTTTTAACCAACCTGATCTCGTTCTATGACCAGGTGACCCCCCTAGTGGATGGGGGAAAAGCAGTAGATGTTGTATACCTGGACTTTAGCAAAGGATTTGACTCCATTTCTTACAGCATTCTGCTAGAGAAGCTGGCAGCTCATGGCTTAGATAAATGTATTCTTCATTGGGTTAAAGACTGGTTAAATGGCTGAGCACAGAGAGTCATGGTAAATGGAGTTAAATCCAGTTGGTGACTGGTCATGAGTGGTGTTCCCCAGGGCTCAGTCTTGGGGCTGATCCTGTTTAACATCTTTGTTGATGATTTGGATGAGGGGATTGAGTGTACCCTCAGTAAATTTGCAGATGACACAAAATTAGGTTGGAGTGTCAATCTGCTTGAGGGTAGGAAGGCTCTACAGAGAGATCTGGATAGGTTGGATTGATGGGCTAAGGTCAGTTGTATGAAGTTTAATAAGGCTAAGTGCAGGGTCCTGCACTTTGGTCACAACAACCCTCAGTGGTGCTGCAGGCTTGGGGAGGAGTGGCCGGAAAGCTGCCTGGCAGAAAGGGACCTCGGGGTGCTGGTGGACAGCCAGCTGAACATGAGCCAGCAGTGTGCCCGGGAGGGCTAACAGTGTCCTGGACTGTATCAGAAATAGCGTGGCCAGCAGGAGTAGGAAGGTGATCATGCCCCTGTACTCAGCACTGGTAAGACCACACCTGCAGTACTGTGTACAGTTTGGCCACTGCGGTGTAACAAAAACATAGAGGTACTGGAGAGGATACAGAGAAGAGCAACAAGATGATTAGGGGATTGGAGAACATGTCCTATGAGGAGAGGCTGAGGGAACTGGTTTGTTCAGTCTGGAGAAGAGGAGGCTGAGAGATGACTTTATTGCTCTCTACAACTACCTGAAAGGAGGTTGTAGAGATGCAGGTGATGGACTCTTCTCCCTCATAACTAACGACAGGACAAGAGGAAATGGCCACAAGTTGCTCCACGGGAAATTCAGATTACATATGCAGAAAAAATTCTTTAGTGAAAGAGTAGTTAAATATTGGAACGGATTGCCCAGGGAGGTGGTGGAGTCACCATCCCTGGAGGTATTCAAAAAGTGAGTACATGTGGCATTTCAGAGCATGGTCTAGTGACCATGGAAGTGTTAGGTAGAAGGTTGGACTTGATGATCCTTGAGGTCTTTTCCAGCCTTGATGATTCTATGATTCTATGATTTGATTTGATGTAATAATGGCTGATGGTCATTCTGCAAGCTAAATTAAATAAAGAATTAACTGATTTTACTGCCCTGATAGTCTCTGTCTCTCAAACATTGACCTCCTCATACATTGGTTAAGAAGTGCATCATACTAAAGGACAGCTGTATATCCCGTATTTATTCACCTGTGTTAGATAAACAAGATACACAATATATTAAATAATTGGTCGCACTGAGTGGAAACAAACTGAGCACTGCAAGTGGCATTATGCGAGGGATCAACTGGTACTTGAGTCAAAAATGTGGACTTTGCATATGCCCAATCATAGATAAATCAGTTTGGCTACAATATGAACTTCAACCAACCCACAAATAAAAGTTATTTTCATTCAAATCATATGATGAATTTGTGTTTTAATTGCCATGGGCAAAATAGGCTTGATTCTAGGAATATCACTTCATTTCCATTATTGCCAACTAACATAAATTTTTCATTATGGTCTCAGGTATTAAAAACCCAAAGAAGACAATCAGCTACATTTTCTGCTTGTTCCCTAGGCTTTACTCCAGTCCAACACCTTTCCTTCCCCACTTCCTAGTTTCAACTTCCATTGCTTTTGCAGTACATTACACGGAGCTCTTCCTAGGCCCTTTGGAGAGGCAATGAGCAGTGCAAGATGTTGAGGTCAGTGCACAGTCATTTCTTTCTGATGCATTTTGCCTCTCACTGCTTTCCTCCACTGCTCCTCACTTCATTTTCTGTGCTCTGGTGTGGGTTGTCCCCTCCAGGGTGTCCCTGTCCCAGCATGGGTCTCTTCATGGGCCTCCATGCCTCTGGGGGTGCCCCTATCCCAGTTCCTCCAAAGGCTGCATTCCCTTTATGGCTGTCCTTGCCCCACTGTGTGTTCTTCCATGGGCCCCAGTCCCTCAGGGATTTCCAAGCTCCAATGTGGGTTGCTTATGGGTCACAGTACCTCTTCTAGCACAGAGCACTTCCTTCCAAGAACATTTATGAGTTCATTTATTTATGAGTCAGACATTGTGTCTGTAATTTCTAGCACTTATCTATGCACATAGATTGGCATAAAGTGCAATGTAATAACAAATGCCTGCAATAACCTGGTGAAGATGAAAAATAAATGCTGTATAGTGCCGTTTTGGTAACCGGGGATTTTGCACATCTTCTCCCACACTGTAAGCAAAGGAAATACTTCTTTATGTAAAATTGTTTCAATTTACATGTACTAATCCCCCACTGAATTCCTTGTAATCACCTAAATAAAAGTTACAGTAACTTTTTTTTCCTTTTTTCTTGTTCTATTTATGCTGTATTGAATCCCACTGTTAAACATCTCATGCATAATTCAGGGAAGCTCTCTCTCTGTTTTCCCCCACCTCTTTCTTTCCTCCAGATCAACACCTAAGAAAGAAATATGTGGGAATAAGGAGAGCCAAGCAAGTTTGTTACATATGCATTACCTTTTTTTTTTTTTTTTCCCCTACAGGGACCATGATACTCAAGAGGAATGAACTTATGACTTTTTTTCTCTGCTTATTACAGGAACATCTTTATTACTGGCTGTAATATCAGATAGGAAAGTGAAGATATAAATTCCTAACACAGAGAGCTAATATCAGGTCTTATATTCACAGAAGAGTAGATAAAGTTGAGGGTGACATTAGTTACACACAGAGGATTAGGTCTGAAGATCTTTTACAGCAAAAATGTGTAATTGTACTCCCTCCCCACTTGCAGGTAGCTGAGCTTTCCATTCACATGTACTATTGCAGATGGAAATTAACTGGTGGCTTTTCATTTGCGCTCACACTTTATTATCTACTATGTCTCTGACTCCTTTGAAAATACAGGTGAATATATTGCTAAAATTAGAACTTCATTGTAATAATTGTTTATCAGTAGTTGAATATATTTTACAAAGGTATGTTTTTTGAGTTTGAAAAACAATCAGAAAATATGCTTTTCTTCTTTCCAAATTTTACTTGTTTTCTAAAAACTTATTAGGATTACAAGGCCAAATACTATGAAAATAAAATTTTTAAAAATAAGTATGTAATCTGAAACAAAGCCTAAATTTCATTTTTCTTCCATTTTGATGATTTTTTTAGATTTATTTTTACAACATAATTTAAATAAAATGAAAAGTATTATGAAAGGAATTTTTCATCTTATTGTTACATGTGGTGAAAAGACTGTACACTCACAAAATATTTAGGATCCTGTACTATAATTCTCAGGGAGGATGTACTGTTCTATTATAGAAAAGATGCTTAATTTCACATTTTCTCTATAATGGTAGGTTTCCCCATCAGAATACTTGAAAGACAATTTACACAGATCCAGCAGTCCACTCATGCAAATCACAAAAAAAAAAAAAAAACCAAACAAAAAACCCCAACCAAAAAAAACCCGAAAAGACTGTGAGTCCAAATCATTATAGTTCTCAAACACAGCACTGCGGTTTAGGCTGCCTCAATACTGTTTCACAGATAATCTTTTTAGGATAACCTAGATTATGTAGTTAGATCAATTTCATGTCCTCTTCAAAACAGATTTCCATGCTAATTTTCATAATTACCAGATACTCTTTTAGATGCACAGATGTCCAAGCTGCTAGGTGTCTGGTAAGCAGTTACTAGACACCTACAGATAAACTGGAGATGAGCACTCAATTTGTTTGAAATATTGGACTTCCTGCACCTGTGCAGAGAAATTCTGCATCACAGCCACTATGAGCCTGACATTAAAAACTTCACATATGTAAGGTGTTGGGTATTTTTTAGTCTGCTTGACACAATCCTGGTTCTTTATATTTAAAATCTGACAAACCTAGTTGAGTGAGAGGACCTGCCAAAAAGGAAAGAATCTTTCAAGGAGTGTTCTCTTACTCGTTTAATGGAAAACCAACCATAAATTATTATACAGATAAACACACTCTGTCGTTATCAAGTGTGATAAGCTAAAATTGAATGTCTGACTCCATATTTAGCCCTATTCTTACTACATATTTTTTCCTGACATAATTTCCCTCTAACTTCCTTGTCTCCCAAGAGTCCATACCTCCCAACATCATTTTTTACTGTGTAAACATTACTGCTTTTGCAATGCCTTGTTCTTAACCATTCATGAGGAGAGATCAAAAGCATGGCTTGGGTCACCAGTTTTTTTATTGTTCTTGCAGTGGTGTCACTGTGGGATTTAACTGTGTTACCATGATTCTGTTCGCTGGGAATCTGACAGAGGCTTTGTGTCTTTATTTAATAGCTACATCTTTACAATTTGTGCTCATCTTGGTCTGTGTGAATATTTATTCGGATATCTATAATCTGCAGCTGTATAAACTGCAAGTGAGATGAGCAGCAAGCTTTAGAAACACTATGCCATACTCTTACATGAATACTGGCATTGTGCTCTGAAAATGTCACAGCCTAAGACTGATAGATGTTGTGTATTTATCTTTCTCATTTGAAAAAACAGTCTTATATTGTAATATATGGGTTTACATCTGTTATAGAGTATGGAGACAGGAAAAAAAAAAAAAAAAGCCAGATTTCTCTCTGTTCCAAAGAAAGGTTAAGAAAAAAAAAAGAAAAAAAAAAAAAGGCAAAACAAAAGACAAGAAAGAATTCTTAAATATTAAAGATATTTACTGTAAATATCTTGTCAGCAATGTAGGTGTTTGTGAATCTCTCTCCTCAAGCACTGGATAAGTGAAATATCTCTTTTTGTCAAGTAAGTATGAGACTTATCTTTTATCAGGACCATGATCTATTGAGAAGAGACAATGTTTAGCAGTTGAAAAGCCTGACTGGGATCATCTACTCACACTTAATAGTAAATTTTAATTCTGATTATAAATTGCAATGGCAGATCATTACCTAGGGATATCAAGAAATGTACATAGTGTCAGAAGACAGATTTTTTTTTCTCTCTGAAAAGGAATTTCACTCTATTAATAGTAATAATAATAAAAACATTTCTTCATGCACTATTTAAAATTTAATGTACGTATGAGTACTGTAATGTGATCCACAGGTACAAACTTTCAAGTATTTGTGGAATCATCAACATCAATCAAAGATTTACAGGTTTCAGAGCAGCACTGGAGTAATACTTCCCTTTGCAAGATCTATTCCTTTCTGTAAATAGGTTTAACTCAATAATCTCAGGCTATTGCAGATGCACAATGCCCACTTCTTGAGCTGGACTGGATCTCAGTAGCTCAACTGAAATCTTTATATCCACATTAGTACAATCAGTGCTTTACAATGCATTAATTGAAATCCCTACGCCAAACACGAGAGACTACATAGCAGTGATAGAGAAAGTAGTTACTTGGGATTCAATGATGTGCTAAGGGAAATAAG
Source organism: Ceryle rudis (assembly GCA_033439905.1). Taxonomy (NCBI): domain Eukaryota; kingdom Metazoa; phylum Chordata; class Aves; order Coraciiformes; family Cerylidae; genus Ceryle; species Ceryle rudis. The sequence continues at coordinate 15,093 of JAAGNO010028354.1, read as the reverse complement.
AGAAGCATCTTGAAAATGTGGAACTTCGGGCAGGATGTGAAAGAAAAGTGCAGGTGATTGTCATATGTAAATTACAGATCTTTTTTACAGGAGCCCAGATTAAACCCAGAGTCCACAAGACAAGAAACAGTTGCAATAAACAGAAACACAGAAGGCACACAAAGAAATGGAGGAGCATTAGGAAATTAGATAAAATACTGTAAATAATGGTATGTTTTTCATTAGTTATAACCTCAAAGTATTATAGTCTGCTTTTAGTCTTTTTATTTTTCGCAGACATTATGTGGAAATACCTTTAAGCCATCCTATAAATATTCATCCAGAGAGGTTTTGACTGAGATATTGTCTTGTGATGTTATAGGGAAATGATAGGGTTTTGTTTCTTGAGTTACTCTCTTTCTTTATTTATGTTGATATACCACTTTTATTTCCAAGGTTTTTGGTCTGCCCAGATTAAATAGAACTCCATATGGAGATCTGACTAGTAGCTTACACCCTTTTATACCTGGGAGCTTTACATTTTTGGGCAAACCTTCTCCTTAAACTGCCTAATAAGATTTAAATCCAGATCTGCAGCTTTTTGTATTCCCAAATCTAGTTATGTTCTGTGGTTAATTAGACATTCATTTGCATAATTCACCCAATTACCTAATAAAATTCTGTCAAATCAATATCCTTGTAGTAGCTTTACTGGTGCTAAGCTGTAGAATAAATCTAGCTGGAGGAGTCTTGCTGTGGCATTTACGGTAGGCATTTGAATCTGTAATATCCGTTACCTTAATTTGCTCTCATGATCTTTCTGGCAAGATTCCCACTATACCCCTCTACACAAATATAAAACCACTTTTTTTTTTTTGCGTGTCTGAATTAACATATCTTCCATTGCATTGAAAGAAAATCACATAAACACATTTTAAAAAAATAAAATAGGATGAGAAGTATCATGTTAATTTCTGGTATTGCAGTTACAATAAACCTTTGACAGACCTCCTTGGTACTGTACAAGTACAGTCCAAAAAAAATGATCTCTCTACTAAAGCACTAGAAACTGCTCTAGAAAATTTCTTCTGAAAACATCTGGAATAATTTTTGACAACCGCTTGTGTGAGAAATGTAAGTTTTAGGAGAAAATTCATTTAAAGATTGAATTTTGGGCGAAACAATATGCCCAGCAAAACATTTAAACTGTTCAGGGTTAGGATTTAGTAGAAATGTCAGATCATCTGAGGTCCTAATCAGACAATCAAATCTTACCCTGCATTTTCATTTTTTATGTAACTGTTGTCTGTACAGGAGATGCTGGAATCTATGATTTTGCAGAGACTCCATCAGAATGCAGATGAAATGCAGACCCAAGTCTCTTGTAGATATGTGCATCATAAGGAAACGTTAAGTGGGATGTTAATTGTTAGTGGGACGATCACACATCTTACATGTTATTTGCAAAATTGAGAATAACACCTTTTTCATTATTTCTTCTAATTGTGTGCACAGGCTTAGATTTTACAGAAACATCCCACAGAAAATGAAAGTGTGCAAATGGAAATGCAGTGGAAGTGCAAGTAGACTGGGTCATTGCAGCAAAGTAAAGAAAGGAGAAGGGCAGGACTATTTCGTAACCTAACTGTCTAAAGCTCTTTTAGGGTTAAATGTCTCCATAGCATTCATCATATATACATCTGTTCTACTGTCACTACCCACTCGTGTCTTTAAACTGTAGGTGTCTACATTTAGTTAACAATTGCAGAACTCATGTGGCATATGCACACAAACCTGACAATTCTGGCTGCTAAAATACATCTACATGTCAGCATGAAACAGCTCCCACTCCCCAGATGTCTATCTTCCCCTTTCATCAAAGACCTTTTAGTTTGTATCCAGACTCATACTAACTTATCTTGTATTTTAAAAGTAATGCTCATAAATCAGCAAAGCCACTCTTATGACTAGTGGCTAAGAACACCCTATGCAAAGTCTTTGATCCCTCAACCTTTGGGGACTACATGAGTTCAGAAAAACAGGAAGCACTGTGAAAGTAGAATTTTCTGTAATGGGAGAATTCTATCTGGTTCCTGGGTCTCTTGCATCCCTGATGGACTGTGTTTGTTTTTTCTCTTCCCTGCTTTCATGTGCCTTTCCTTCTCTTCTGCATCAAAATTCCATTCTGTTTGGTGCCCAGGGAAATCTACCAAGTAGCATAAATGTGTTTATACTTCTCTACAAAAATATTAAGATTTTAAGCTAATTATATATCCTGTGAATAATGATCTTTTCCTTGGGCAGAAACATGTATGCAAGCAACTGGTTTCTTTCTTCCTTTGTGTGCTCTGGACCAGTGACATCTCTGGAAGAAACGGTCTCTCTGAGTCCAATGCTTTGGCCATACTTTTCATAAAATACTATTACTAATAGTGCAAACATTCAAGTGCTCTGAGAGTATGTTGTGGGTTTAAGGGTACTGATGAATTTACTGGTATTTAGTGTAAAGGGACTAGTACATTTTGATATTCAAAATAGCTGTCTTGGGATATCTTGATATATCCTTAGATATACCAAATGCTATCTAATTTGATTTACATGAATATACATTGAGATAACCAATTTACTGTTTTATCCCCAGTTCCTACAGCACTATAGAAAAATTCTTTCAGTGAGCCACACTTGTGGAGATACTGTTGTTGTTGTATTTTAAAGAAAGGGGTTTATTTCTCTTGTTTTGAATTCAACATTATTGAATTTAGAGTAATTTCATATTTAAATTCTGTAATTGCATCAGTGGATGATGATCTAGGATTGTCAGAACAAGAAAGGATAATACATAGACTCCCTGTCTGCAAACAAAATACGTACCAGTGTGTAGGCAAGGAAAAGCAAAGTAGTGACAGAACAAGGAGCAATGGTTTTAGCTTGAAATAGAGTAGTTTACATTGGACATTAGGAAGAAATTTTTCACAGTAGGGTGGTCAGACACTGGAACAAGTTGTCCAGAGAAATTCTGGATGTCCCATCATTGGAAGTGTTCAAGGTCAGGATGGATGGAACTTTGAACGACTTATCCAGGAAAAGATCTCCCTCCCCATGGCATAGGAGTTGGACTAGATGATCTTTAAAAGTCCCTTCCAGCCCAGACCTATGATTCTATAACGAAATATTTGCTCTATTGCCTTACAGAAGAGCTGCAAAAAGAAGAATATTCCATTGGGAACTCTGCAGTTCCTGTGTGTCCTGAACAGAAAAAAAGCTCTTTTCTCTTTGCCTCACCAATCCACCTCCTCAGAGTCCATTAAATATTGGGCTTCAGTGCTAACATGAGATTTTGTCTTTGTGTACTTTCACCTCTTCCAGAAAGAATAACGGATTCCTATTAGTGAACAGTAGCAACGTCTAGCACAGCACTGTGAAAAGCCAGACATATTAAAGCTGTCCTTTTTACCCTAGTTAGAAGTCTGCATGTGCTGATTCACTGAAGGATTTTAATTCCAATAAGACTATTTCTGTTTGAAGGTATTTTCTTCCTGTCTTTCTTGATCCATGAAGTTTTCTCTGGATTCATCTCATTATTCAACATATCTTCCACAATTTCAGCAAGTTAATTGCAAAAGAAAGCAAAAATCTTAGAAATAGCAGCAGGAGGGAATTCCAGTCAGCAAATCCATCTCGCAAAAAACTGTTATCTCTTCAAGTTATTTTTGAACCTCTGTAATGTGTTATTCTTACTTTTTTTTTTTTTTCTTCATTTTAGGCACTGCTTCTTGCAGGTCATTCCACTGTCCTGTAGCTGAGTTCTAAATTCAGTAATGAAAATATTCATGGGATACTCACTTTTGATGTAGAAAGGTTGCATTGTGTATGCATAGCACACCATTGTCCTGACTGAGTGCGCAGCTATGTAGATGCCTTGTTACCATTTGGAGTCCAGAAAGGCTACAGAGTTGGTAACTGCAGGTAGGAAGCCAGATTTACAGTTTGTTTTGTTTTTACTAGGGAAATTGTATTTATTATTTTCATGCTTGATGGAACTGTCTAATTTCCATTAATAAAACTTGTACTTTCCCTTTTAAAAAATAACTCAATTGTAAATGGAAGCACAATGTCAGTGAAACAGACAGGTATATAATGAATTCAATTTAAAAAATAAATACCTTAAGAAGATAGTGACAAAAGGTAGGTTAAAAACAAACCTCAAAATTTATATACTTCTTAGTTCTTGAGAGGTGGATCCAAGATTTACTGAAAGGTAACACCAGTCTGTAAAAGCTCTATGTAAATACAAATCTGATTATATTATTTATATCTAACCCCTAAATAGTAATACTTAATTAGTAATAATGACCGGGACAATAGGGAATCCACACAATGCTGAAATTTTATTAGTTGCAGTGACTCACTATATGTGCACTATATGTTAAATATTTAAGATTAATGATGGGTAAATGCTATCAATAAGAATGGGCATTTTATTCAGCAAATTATGAAAGACATACTTGGAGCTTGTTGGATCCTCTTGGGAACGATTTGGAGGTAGAAAGCAAGTAGCTGAACCTCATTACTTCTTGTTCCAAATAGCCTTTTAAACAGTGAAGCTTTTCCCTCCATTCTTGTTCAATAGGCTTCATGCTAAAGCCTGTTGCTTGTCCAAATCATTCACATGGTATCCTTGGTGATCAAAATATTGCAGATGATAGATTCAGCTGGGAGTTTTTTATGGGTTTTGTGGTGACTGTGGTGACATAGAATTGTCAGGGTTGGAAGGGACCTTAAAGATCATCTAGTTTCAGCCCCCCTGCCAATGGCAGGGACACCTCCCACTAGAGCAGGTTGCTCAGAGCCCCATCCAGCCTGGTCTTAAAAACCT
>JAAGNO010028353.1:7290-17518 GCA_033439905.1 Ceryle rudis | reverse complement strand
TGCCCACTCACCCCCAAGCCCCGCGGGCGGCCCCGCCGCAGCTAAGGGACGAGTCAGGGAACGCCGCCCAGCCGCGGGGCCTCCGGCGACCGAGCCGCCCTCACCTGTTGGAGGCGATGGCTCCCGGTGTCGCTCCGCGCCCTCGCCCTTTCGCACGCACCAGGGAAAACACCGGGATCCGCCGCGTGGCGCCTTTAAACAGCCCCGCCGCCCGGGCTCCGGTCCGCGCCCCGAGCGGCGGCTCCGTCCGCCAATCGCGGCCGCCGCCGCAGAGGCCCCGCCCGCCGGCCGGTCCGCTGCTGGCGGAGAAGGCGGGGGGGATGGTGTGAGAAAGTGACGCAGCGTGGCCAGAGGGCGGCACGCCAATGAGGACGCGGCAGAGGCGGCGGGCGCTCAATGAGAGCCGAGCGCCGAGCTAGGGCAGCCAATGGGAGCGTGCTGCCGACCGCGGGTGAGAGTAGGACGGCTGCGGTCCCCGGCGGGGCGAGGAGGCGGTTACCCGGCAACGGGAGGTGAGGCCCGCCCGGCCCCGGCGAGGCGGCCTCCCGCGTCAAGGAGGCGGCGGGGAGGGACCCGCTGGCCGCCGACCTGCGGTGCAGCCTCTTCGCAGCCGCGCTGCAGAGCTACAAGCGGGACTCGGCGCTCAGGCCCTTCCCGGGCCGCTACGCCGACGGGGACACCAAGGACTTCGAGGGGCTGGTGAGTGCCGGTGCTCCGTGGCCGGGGGGTGGATCGGTCCCGCCCGGGAGCAGCGTGTCGCGCCGTGCCGGGGAGGTGGGATGGGGGAGCCCCGGCCGAGCGTACCGAGGCTGCTCGGGGGAGGGCGGCGGCGCCGCCTCAGGGTTACGGATAAAGCAGAATAAATGGTTTAATTTCGTCAAGAAATCCAGGGTTTAAAGCACATTCGGGATCCTGACCAATAAAGCCACACAGGGAAACATCCGCATCCCCTGTGGCGGGAGACAGGGCGTTGTAAGAGCTTGCCCTTCAAATCCATTTGGGTTTGTATCTTAGATGGCCTGAACACCCCCCCACCCGTGTTTGCCCGGCTGCAGGTACTGCTTTCTGAAGGGCTGTTTCCTTCCCGGAGCTTCTTTGGTTATTTTTGTGCGTATCTTACTGATAGCGTTGGTAAATACAAATGTTTTGTAACTTGGCTGGTATTTATTTGTAGGACAAGTAACAAACATTTGTATCCAGTTTGTGGGAAACTTTGTATCTCAAAACAGAAACTGCTTTTCGGTTTACAAGCTCATAGGCTGAAATATTGTTTTGTTTTCACTAGAGGTCTCTGTTTAGTCGCAATGAAAAGGAACCTGTACTAAATGCCTGTCTTGTTAGCTTGCAGATACCAAGGCTCTGCCAAGCCTGAAAGAACTTCTGGAGTCTGCTACAAACAGAGAGAAAAGGACCTGGGATTTGTTTAGTTGGATTTTATCATCTAAGGTCTTCACGATACAAAGTACTAAGAAACAGGAGGTAAGTTTGAAATGATTAAATTCTCACTTAGAATTTATCTTTTAAGGCAAACTTGCACTTGAGAGAGTATTTCCTCCTGGCAGGAGCTGCAAGAGCTTGACAGCTCACTGTGAGCTTTTCCTGTATATAGTGAGGGTCAGGTGATTTTTTTTTTTTCAATAACATTTTCAGGAGCACTGGTTGGAAGAAATAATCGCTGTCAGTAGTTGATGATAGGCAGTGATTGCAGTCGGTTGCTCCCTTTGACATAGCATGCACAGGCACATTCTAGACCAAGATAGCTCAACTCGGGTGTCCTGGAGCTAGATCCTGCTGCTTGCTAAGAAAGACAGCTTTGTACTTCTGCTTGCCACCCCAAAAAAAGGGAAGGGTGAGAGCCACTAAGGAACTTCTGTAGCAGGGATCAAAATAGTTGGAGAGATTAGCAGAAAGACTGAAAAAACCCAGACCTTCTATTTTCACCTTTTTTTTTTTTTCCTTCTCTTCCAAGATCAGCTGATGAATATATCAGCTTAGTAGCCTAAGTAGAACTGTGATATTGCCCTTACATCATCAGTCAATGCATAATCACAGTTTGGGTGGTTTGGGTTTTTTTCTGGAAAGAATAATTTAGGATCTATAGCAGGAAATTGTCAGGACTTTTACTGTCCACTTACTCCTGAACTGTGACAGTGTGGAATTCTAACACAGAAAGCACAATCCAAATACATAGAGCGGTACGACAGACCGAGGGACAGCAACCAGGATTTCCAGTGACTACTCTAACCCTAGAAACCATCACTCATATGCTTTCCTGTTTTTAAGTACGAGAAGATCCAAGAACTCACAGGGATGTCTGGGGCTGCAGTTCCTGCTCCAGACTACCTCTTCGAGATCATGTACTGCGATCAAATGAACACCAAGTTTGCTGAGACCAAGGGAGAGCGGGACCTCATCTACGCCTTCCATGGGAGCCGTCTCGAGAACTTCCACTCCATCCTGCACAACGGCCTGCACTGCCACTTGAACAGGGTGAGGCTCCTGGTACTGGCACCATCTTCTGCTCATCACTTGTAGCTACTGAAACTTTTTGAGAAATAAGCTTGAATTCCGCTAGGGGTATGAAACATGCTGATGATCTTACACGGCTGGTTTCACTTCAGCATAGGCTTTTGGGGATGGTTCTGCTGGATTTTTCTAGTGCAGCCTGAGGGTAAAAACTGCAGTGGTACGAAACCCTTTTCTCCAGTGTGATGTATTGTCCTTTGCAAGGAAGTGTAACGGCTCTGAAAATACTGGCCAGTCTGAGAGCCCCCAGCTGGAAAGTGCCTGTACAAAGAGGAGGAGGACAGTGTCTCTTTCTGCCTGGCTTCATGTTTAGGTCAACTAAGTTTTAGGTACTTGAAGCTTTCTTTAAATGACCTGGGTAAAGGGAGACCCCAAAGGGTCTGCACTTCTGATTTTAATGGAAAGGCAGTTGGTACTCCTAGCTTCTTGTGATATCTGTAAAGCAGCTTTGACACAGCAGCTGCTTAAGCTTCCAGTCAACCCAGACTATGCTTTTCCCCCTCTATATTCTAGTTATCAAGTACAGTTGGTTTACTTGCTTTCTACAAGTACTTGAAAGGAGGTTGGAGCCAGGTGGGGTCAGTCTCTTCTCTCAAGGAAGAAGAGATAGGACAAGAGGAAACAGCCTCAAGTTGCACATGGGGAGGTTTAGGTTGGATATTAGGAAACAAGTCTTCCCCTCCAGGGTTGCCAAGGCCTGGCCCAGGCTGCCCAGGGCAGTGGTGGAGTCCCCATCCCTAGAAGCTTTTAAAAGCCACAGAGATGTGGCGATGAGCGACATGGGTTAGTGGTGCCCTGGCAGTGCTGGGTTAATGGTTGGACTTGATGATCCAAAAGGTCTTTTCCAACCCAAATGATTCTATGATTCTACTGGATTAATAGTTTTAGCCAGTGTGGCAAATCCTCTGATGCAAACTTATTAAATCAGTTATATTCGCAAGAAATTCTCAGTTGAAAAGTATTTCCCTCTTTCCTAGCAAAGCATAGATTGAAACGCGAGGAAAGCCTTGCTGTGCTGGTGGAGGTTGGGTGATTTCAATGATGGCAGCCTCCATAAAGCAGCAAAATGCCTCTAACAGCGGTGCAGTCATGGTGATAAAAATTACTTCTGCTGGCAAACTAAACCCAAATCCGGGAAAGCATGAATCTATCCACACCAGGGGCTGTGCCAAGCAGCTCATTTGAGGGACGGGCGAGGGCAGCTGCCCCACCCTGAGGAAGTTGTGCCAGGACAAAACCAGTGTGTGGACCAGGCTCAATGCAGATCAGAAAAGCCTTTCTTAGTTTACCTTCAGAAACAGAGCTGCCAGTCTGAAAGTAAAGAGCACTTGCACATTGTTTACAGTTTGCACTGCAGGATTTCAGGGTGCATTTCTGCTCCATTTCAGACGTCCCTGTTTGGGGAAGGTACCTATCTTACCAGTGACCTGAGCCTGGCTCTCCTTTATAGCCCTCACGGCCTCGGCTGGCAGCAAAGTGCCTTGGGCTCCATCCTGAGCTGCGTAGCTGTTTGCGAGATCATTGACCACCCAGATGTAAAGTGTCAGGTGAAAAAGAAAGGTGAGTCTCTGGCAAGAACAACTGCGTGTGGATTGCCCCTCACATAGCAGCTCTGTGCTATATTCTATTCCATAACCCGTGCTGTATATGGGGGGTGGGTACCCTTCAGCAGGTACTGGCTGCAGGCTCCTTTTCCAATTGACCTCTCAACAGCTTCCTTGCCTGTGAAGCTTCTGTTCAAATAGTGCATTTAACAGGTAGAAAATAGTTTGGTGGCGTGATTTGTTTTCCCTAGTTTCAACAGTGTGATAAAATCACTCTCCCTATCGCCTGATCGGTTCACCAGTGATGGTGGAGCAGAAGCATCACAGATATACCAATAAATAGCTTTATTAGATGTCTGGGAGGCCTCTGCTCAGATTGGCCTTCTCCTTTGACTGCTTCTTGCTGCAGTCAGCCCTTTGATGTTGGGGTGTCCCTCCCCACACCCTGTTAATATGAGCAGCTCCTCATCATGTGGGAGACTCTCCTCCTTCTCACCCTGGTCTGGGCCATGATGCCATCCATACCAGGGATGACTGGGAGTGGTATAGCCTCAAACAAACTTCTCAGTCTATTCTTGGATGCTTATGGATTCAGGGGAATACCAAGACTAGGTCTTTGATTATCTCATTCCCACTCTTACAGGGAGGGGAGGTGTTGGTTATTTGCTTTTTTACAGTTACTGTAAGTTATGCATCTATTTTTTGCTTTTCTGCTCCTCCCCCCAAAGACCTCCTCTTTTCTCTTCCCATGCAGATTCAGAAGAGATAGACAGAAAAAGAGCAAGAGTGAGAAACAGCGAAGGGGGTGACGTGCCACAGAAATACTTCGTTGTCACAAACAATCAGCTTTTACGAGTGAAATACTTGCTAGTATATTCCCAGAAACAGCACAGGAGGTAAGAGTTCTGCTATCTAGAGTGATGAGAGTGCTGCAACAGCCAGAGAAACGCATTTCGGTTTTGAAAAACAACAGAAAACAAGCAAGAAAGATACTCTGCGCTGCCAGGATTTGGGTTTGGCCTGGTTCCTGCGGAAATAAGGCTTACACCATCACATTGCCACTGTCTCACTCCAACGCTCCTCCCAGGCTCAGCTAAATTCACCTTTTCTCCAGACCTGTAAACGCTTCGTAACTTCCAGAGCTCTAATTGTCTGGTCATGGCAGGAAACGGTGAAACTCCGAGGAGAGCAGCTCTTGAAAGTAGAGCAGTTTTAACTCTGCCCTTACCACTAACCAGCTCAACACGCGTGCGCAGGCCAGGCTGTTACAGCCCCAAACCACAGGAAGGTGTGAACGCAGGGAGAAAGGGCAGCATTGGGCACGGAGACTTAGGGTAAAGGGATTTGGAATCAGGCTTTGTTAGTCACAGGGATTACAGAACAGCTTTCTGGGTTTATTGCATTAGCTTAACCATTTAAAATACCAAAACCTAAGAGACTCTTTGCTGACGTATTTGTGCATCTCTGACAATTTGCTTTTCCTTTCTTTTTTTTTTTCAGGCCTTCTAGTCAATCTTCCTGGTTTTACACTCACCGTTTTGCTGTCATGATGCTGCTGTACCTGCTGCTGCTAATCGTGATAGGGGCCAGCAACTCACCAACCTTCATCTACTACTGGCACAGAATGTTTCACTCAGAGAGATGAATTCCCCGAGACAATAAACTGTTAACTTCCACCACGTGCCTTAATAATAACCAATCTGCAATGCACTGCATCTCTTCCAGAGCTCTGGAAATAAAGGTGCCTGGAGCTTTCCAGTTTTGTCACCAGTATATTATCCTTGTGGCATCTTCCCATCTCTTCTTATTTCCATGTTCCTGGGATTCATGAGGATGCCCAGTACAGATGAAAAGGCTCACAACCGTGCAGCTTAGCACTGTTTTAACCCAATTGTTAAAGGTCCGCAGGGAAAAAGTTATTTAAAATTAATGAAAACTAAGCATTGGAACACTCAGGTGTAACTGGTTTCTGTCAAACTGAGGTCTGTTTGCACAAATTGGAAAGAAGGTTTTTTTTCTACATGTCAGGCAAAGCGACCTGTAGGGAGGGAGTCTGATCAGTTTGTTTTCAGAAACTGAATTTAGTGATGTTTAGCATGTACCAACGCAGATGGGATCACTTTGGAAACCAACTTTGCCCAGAAGTTTTTATATTTGAACATAACAATTGTAAGAAAACAAGAAATAAACCAACCACCAAAATGCAAGAAGTTAAATGTCTTCTACTATGGCTTTTTTTTCTCCCCCTCCAAAAAAAAATTTTCTACTCTCAAGACAAACTTAGGCCCTTTGGCATCAATACTGAATAAGGATTACTCCTGTCAAACTGCCTTCTGCTTGTCTTTTCTGTGCCAAGAAGAGGAAGGGTGAAGGGTTCCACTTATGCTGCCAACTGACAGGCTTTTTGGGACTGGGGCTGCCTGGGTTTTGAGATCTGGTTCAATGTTTTTACCTATATTGCATTGTTTTCAGCCTCCCTTTACAAGCATATGCATCAAGTGGCAGTAACATGACAACTCTTTCCTGAAACACTTGTAAGAAGTGGAGGAAAATGACAGCAGAACTGGGAAGGTTGCATTTTATGTCTATAAAAAAAAAAAAGGTAATTTCCTGTAGACTTGGGCCTCCACCTGACAACCTACACACAATATGTTCATAAGTTGGACTGTCTGCACTCAGTTCTCAGAGAGGTGGAGCTGTCTACGGGCCGAGCTATGGCAGTTACGCTGTTTGTAAGTGCTTGGGCTTCACCCTGGTGTGCAAAATCTCAGGATCCTTCAGATTCAGCTTTTCTAATCTTGAAGAAAGGCATTTTGTGGGGTTGTTTGAAGACACACATATAGGAAAACACCCTCACTACAGGAAGGAGTCCAGCAGAGGCAACAGAGATACTGAGGGGATGGGAGCATCTCTGTGCTCAGGAAAGGCTGAGAGCCCTGGGGCTGATCAGCTGGAGAAGAGAAGACTGTGAGGGGAGCTGATCAATAGCTAAAGGGCTCCCAGGGAGCAAGAGGGTAAGGCTAAACTCTTGTCAGCAGTGCCCAGCAACAGGACAAGGAGCAACAGGCACCAACGGGAACTGAGAAGGTTCCATCGGAGCAGAAGGAGAAACAACTCTGGTGTGAGAGTGTCAGAGCCTGTCCCAGGCTGCCCAGAGAGGTTGTGGAGTCTCCTTCTCTGGGGAGATTCCCAATCCATCTGGACACTGCAATTCTGGGTGACTCTGCTGGAGCAGGGGGGTGGCACCAGATGATCTCCAGAGGTCCCCACCATGCTGGGATTCTGTGTTGTGCACAACATAAACAGGGCAACAGTCTCCTCCTCCTGTCCAAGTCCTTTGTGCTTTCTGTTGTTACAACACAACCTACAATCATCTGAGACTGCAAGAGGAGCCAAGGACTGTCCTCTGATCAGGGACCAGGCATGGAATAAACCTGACAAAGAGCCCAGGGATTCCAGAAAAAAAGCACAAGACGTGTAACACTGTTGAACTTTGCAGTCTACCTTTCACTAGCAGACTTGATAAACACAGGTTTTCATTGCACAGTGAACCCCAACCACACACACACAAAAACCCCTCATTTCCAGCAAATGAGTTTATGATTATTAACTTGCTCATTACGTATTTAAGAAAAACCCACAAACTCTTCTTTTTCTGATGTTGTTCTAGTACCTGATTGCCAGAAATAATGACCCAGTAACCAGGTTTTCTAACTCAAGGCTGAGAACAAGTCATTTACAGCAGCCCCTTTTGGTGGATGAAGATAGGAGGTTTTATTACAGTCAGTTTTGCTGCCAGACCAAATTTATTTATATGCCATACAGCTTGCAAAACAAGAATGTTATAATCCAATTCCCCACTGCCTTTTACAGTCCCTTAATAACATTCACTGTCAAAGCAGTGTATGCAATGTAGATGCAAATTATAGCATTGATTTGCAATTAAAATATACATAAACTAACAATTTGTTGTGCAACAGATTCAACCACTTTACAGTTTTTAAATCCTCAATATTCCAGTGCAGAAACTTGCGGCTTGAGACATTCCTGGCAACTTTTGGTCCACCTCAGCATATTATATATAATGTTGTGCCACGTATGCATCAGTTTAGGGGAAAAGCAGCCAGAAAATCTAGAGGTATTTGATGCTAAAAGGCTTGTACACCTGCAGACGAACAATCTTTTGGAGCAGATGGGCTATGGGAGGTCCTTTGGAAAAAGAAGAGGTTGGGCAGCAGTAGTGGGATCACAGAAGCAGAGAATCATGGAATAGTGAGGGTTGGAAGGGATTTCTGGAGATCATCTGGTGCACCCCCCCTGGTTCCATCAGGGTATGGCTCCATCCTCCTGTGGGCCCTTCAGCTATTGATCAGTATTGATCAGATCCCCTCCTCTCAGTCTTCTCCAGCTGAACAGCCCCAGGGCCTTTCCTGGGCACAGAGATGCTCCAGTTCCCTCAGCAACTTTGTAGCCTCTGCTAAGTTCTCTCCAGTAGTTCCTTGTCTCTCTTGAAATGAAGAGCCAAGAGCTGGACACAATACTTCAGATGTGGCCTCACTAGGGCAGAGTAGAGGGAGAGGAGAACCTCCCTCAACTGACTACACCTCAGAACACCACTGGCCTTCTTGGCCACAAGTGTGCACTGCTGGCTCACGGTGAACTCATCCATGAGTACTTGCAGGTCCTTCCCCACAGAGCTGCTTTCCAGCAGGTCAACCCCTCACCTCTACTGGTGTGTGTGGGGGGGTAGTCCTCCCCAGGTGCAGGACCCTACACTCGCCCTTGTTGAATTTCATAAGGTTCCTCTCTGCCCAACTCTCCAGCCTGTCCAGGTCTCACTGAATGGCAGCAGCCTCCTGGTGTGTCCGCCAGTCCTCCCAGTTTTTCTATCAGCAGCAAACTTGCTGAGGGTACACTCTGTCCATTCTTCCAGGTCATTGATGACTGTGAACAACCTGGCATCTGCAAGTCATAAGAGCAGATGGGGAGGAAGGCAGCAGGGTTTTGAGGCTCCCTTCTTTGGATCAGCAGTTTTCTGAAGAGTAAGCAAAAGGACTGGATGCAGAGTGGCTGTTCAGCACCATCTCCTAATGTCTGTCCAGGCTTTTATTTGGCCTTAAGCCATTTAGCTGAACCCTCTTCCCAAGCGTGGGGCAACAGCATCCACACAGGGAGCTTGTTCCAGGCTGATCTGCACCAGCTGCTCCAGGCTACATCCTCAGAGAGGAAAGATTTGCAGGATCTCTCACAGCAGACACACACAATCCAGCACCACAGGGATCAAAGGAAATAATCGGCTTTTTCTGCTTTGAACAGCCTGAATAGACCCAGAAGAAAGAGGTGGCTGCAGGTAGGGGCTGAAGTCCTGATGGACATGTCAGAGGGCTCATAGCCCAGTCCCTCACACTCCCAGGGATGCTGGGCACAGCCTCCTTGGTGCTTCAGCTCCGCATCTGCGGAGAGAGGCAATGCTGTCCTCAAAGGCAACGGGAAAAATAAATCCATTTAAGGTGCTCAGATTCTACCTTAGCTGGCCAGCAAAACACTTCATACCCAACTCCCACGCTTGTTTTCTGCACTCCCTGCTGATTTCAGCATGTGTTTCCCAACGTGGCGAGGAGACGCAGTCAGCTGGATTAACGCGAGTATTGTGCCGAGGAACCAACAATATTGGGAATTAACCCAAGGCTCGAGTTAACCTCTTCAGCCTCTCGCATGGCTATAAAAATGCTAATGGGGAAATGAATCAGAATTTCCTCCTCAACAAAGGGACTGCCCAGGGCGAAGAGTTTGAAAATATAGAGCTACCTGTCTTTGTTAATGCGTTCCTTACATTACTGTGGGGGATTTTTAAGGGACTGTTACCGAGTCACACAAAGCTGATCCTGCTGCGGCTGCAAGGAGGAGCATAGCAGCTGGTGTTTCCCAGGCAGACTTTGGGGAAACGGGAGAATTTTCCTCCCATAGAGGGAAATAGAGTCCAGCCAGAGCATCTCCAGGGATCCCCAAAGAGAGCTCGTCTCCCTAAAGCCAGAGAATCGTAGAATTGTTTCATTTGGAAAAGACCTTTAAGATCATCAAGCCCAGCCATTAACCCAGCGCTGCCAATCCCACCACTATAGGTAATATATATAAAACTATAAATATTTTTGTATATA
>JAAGNO010028352.1:147986-170021 GCA_033439905.1 Ceryle rudis | reverse complement strand
TGGTCTTTTTTCTTTTTGGTTTGGTTTGTTGTTTTTTTTTGGTTTGGTTTTTTTTAGTTGTTTGGGGTGGGGGTTTTTTGGCTTTTTGTTTGTTTGGGGGTTTTTGTTTTGTTTCTTTGTTTTGTTTGGGTTTTTTGTTTGTTTTGTGGGGGTTTTTATTTTGTTGGTTTGGTTTGTTTAGGTTGTTGATGTCTTCTTAGTTTTTAATTTTGTTTCTATTTTACTTGGTTTGGTTTTTTTCTTTTTAGCCAAGCTGCTTTGGTTCAAACAGCCATGCTAAATAAGTGTGCTAGTGACAGGGGGTCTTGCTGGGCAGTGGCAAGGCTTGAGTCACATTAGAGTCATCAGATAAAGTGCACAAGTAGTGAAATCTCCTCTTCTGCTGTGCGTGCACTATTAATTAATGACTTGCAGCCCCAAGAAGTCAGACAGGCTGGTGTCAGGAACCAGACTTGTCCAGGATCAAGGGCATCTTACACAAATGTTGTAACACATAACACTGGAATAAATCTAAGTCCTGAGCCTGGTGGTTCCTGTGCAGAGGGGAATTTCCCTGTGCTTCAGCTGCTGTATACAGAAAGTGCTTGTGTGAGGGAGGCAACAACTCGTTATCCCATCCTGAGCTGGGGAAGAGAGAATTATAAGTAGCCTTTGAATCCAGAGCAGTGGAAAATGTCTGTGTACACTTGCAAATCATGTTTCTCTGAGGTTCACTGAAAGGTAATAAATCATTCACAGACTTATTAGAGCAGCTGCCTGTGGCATGCCATCTCTGTGGATGTAGCTGAGCTAATCTTTATAAAACCAACCTTTTTGAAAAGTGGAAATTATTCCTAGCTAACCTAATACTTAGTTTCAAAGCTGTCACTTCATAGCAGATATCTGGGGGTTTTAACTAGTCTTCTAAATAAGTCCTTCCTCTTCCATTTCAAAATTGTTTTCCATTAAATGCTTTCATTTTTATTTTTTTTTCCACAAATCAGTTTGTTTGGACACCATTCTTAGATTCATATTCAGCAAAGTACTTTTGCACATTTTTAATAGAGTAAGCAAAAACATTTTTCTTAGTTTCATGATGTTTTTAATTGAAGTGAAATGTCAGTGCTGAGCATTTTCATAAGTGGAAAATTAAAAAAAAAAAATCTGACTGGGTTTGAAACATTTTGCTTTAATTCTGCTCTCTCGTTTCTATAATTTTCTTCTTTTTTAAACAAAAAGTGACTTCAAAACAGAAAGGAAGCAGTTTTATCAGAAATATGAAGAGGAACTGTATCTACAGCTTCATAGCTTAAATCTCAAATAAGAAATTCCTCAAAACTGACTTTTGCTGTGATTAAAATTGTTCCAGTTAAAGCAACATCTTCCAATAAAAGCTATTAAAAAGACTCTGACTGGTAAAAGTATCACAACTTGTGCCTGTTTTACAAGGGGCCTCCATAAAAAGGTTTTGTTTTCTGAGGTGACTTATCCCATTCATGTTTCAGATTCAGTTTTCCATGGGTAGGAATACATGGGGCACACCTTAAATGTCAAAACACAGGATGCTATGACAAAGCCAATGTGGTTAAGAGCTATGATACAGTTATAACTGCTGCTATCTGTCTTCCAGATGTAGGACTTATTCCTGTTGAGCTGCAGCAATCCCCATTAGTGTGAAACTTCCTCTTGCATCAGAAAAATGGGATTTTTCAAAACCAGCCAGCATCTGTCTAAACTGCTTCTGTTGAAGATCTGCCAATGCCATGTGCTTGAGAAAATTAACTTGAGTGTTTCATGCTTTGGGCATCTTAGCTGGGTGTGAAATGAGAAAAGGAAACAAGAAGCAACGAGTGGCACTGACAACCCAAATGACTTCACCAGAAATCTTTAGTAAATTTGTCAGAGCACAGTCTCTTAGAAACCTGTGACAGAGACTCATTTCTTGTTTAAATGGGGCAGAAGAAACTTTAAGCTCCCAAACCTTATGGCTCTGGGGAAAATGTAATTGTTATTTCTAGAATAGTTTGTTATACAGTTTTTTAAAACAGCCATTCTTATGGCTTCTGTGAGGAGTTGTTCTCTTGGCTCCTTAGGGCTGGTAATTCCTGGAGAGAGGGGATGAAGTCAGGTAAGCTCACCCCTGAAATGAGGTGAAAAGGAGTGCTACAGGGTGAGGACCAAGATGCAAAATTAAGAAAATTGAAAATGGATGAAGTTCAGTTAAGTGGAGACATTTAAATGCTGAAAATCTACCTGTATTAAAACAAAACAAACAAAAAAAATTGTGGAAAGTAAACCATGTTACAAATTTTTTTTGTCAGGCTGTTTAGATACAGCTCATGTTGGTGACCACCCTGTTCCGAGTCAGAAAAGTAGGAAAGGATCAACTTCTATCTAAACAAGAAGTTAATGTGATACCCTAATATTGATTGCATTTATTGTCTCCAGAAAGTAGTGATCATCTGGGTGAGCTTACTGAGAACAGAATCTCATTCTTATTTGTGTGTATGTGCCAGATGCTCTGCCCCAAGTAGTGAATTCTGACCTGTGCAGGCAGTTTGCAGACCACTAACCATATAGAGCTTAGTATGGAGCCACCTCTCTGCTGTCAGCTCATATTCAACATTTAAGAGAAACTAAATTGTGGAGAAATAACGCGGCTTCATCTTCTTCAGCTATTTCATTGGGTAATTCCTTGCTTTTCTCCTTCAGAAATTTTTCTCAGATGTTGTATTTCTGGTTTTGCGCTTTGACATCCTGAGAGTTAATACACATCTTAAAGCAACCCTGGTTTTCTCTCTCTGTTTTTCTCTGTCTTCCTGGCAGTTACAGATAACAAATGCAGAGAGTATCATTCTATGCCATATCACCATGCTTCTATTGCAGAGAGCTCATTTTTTGTTTGATTTCTGGTTTCTGTGGTTACCATCTAGAGGAGAAAAACATGGCAGGAACATGAATAACATACAGTTATGTTATAAAAGCTATTGATAGTGATTATACAACTTATGCTTTCTGTGCCATATTTAGATTTGTTCTGGCTTTGGTTATGGTTTTGTTTGCTTGGTTTGTTTTAGTTTGGGGTTTTTGTTTGTTTGGTTTGGGTTTTTGTTTTGTTTTGGGTTTGATTGGGGTTTTTTGGGGGGTTGGTTGGTTGGTCGTTTGGTGTGGTTTTTTGTTTTGGTTTGTTTATTTTTGGTTGGTTCGGATTGTTTGTTTTTTTTCTCATTATTTTCTGTTGTATCTTAATGTCTATCATCCTCTTCCTCTTATACTCTGGAAGAGGCCCACAGCTGATAGTGCCTTTCCTCATCTTCACATGGAGGACATCCTGCTGCAGTGTCCCCACCTATCAAATGGGGAGAATGACCCCACCGTATAAAGTCATAAAAAATGTCACAGAAAAAAAGAAACCAAACAACGTGCCTGAGCTGAGAATTACTTTATGATGATGATGCTCAGAAATTAAGAAGTAACAGCAGGGAAAAACCAAAGAAATTGTTGGAGAGTGCCTTGTGGTAGGAGATTTTATTTTAGGGTGCCATGAAATGAATGAAGGACATCCATGTGGTCTGCCTTTATTAATCTTGCGGGCTGGGCAATGCTGAGGAAAAGTGATTGCCTGATAAGATATTTGCCATGACATCAGTGGAGTAAGGTTAAGAGCAATTAAGCTATCTTATAAGACAAATACGAGAAATTAAGAAATAAATATTACTAGGCCCAAGTCACCGAGCCCTTTTATTGTCAATAAGGAGGAACTGTACAGTGATTCATCTGTTTTATCTAAATTGAGCAAACTGATAGAAATGCAAGTTAATAAGTTTAAGTCACGTGTTGTAGTTTCATCTGGCGATTGCATTGTGTATAAACTTCTTTCATGCCAGGTAGGAATAAAAAAAAATTTTAAACTACATTTAGCATCCTTTTAAGTGAACCTGCTGTAATGTGCTGAGATTTATTTTTCACTGCTTCAGATGTCCATTTGATATGGAAATCCTTCAGCTTTACCTGCCTGGATGTTTAACTGAAGTGGGGAGAAGCATATTTTAACATAAATAAGTCTATTGATTTCCTATGTGGCTTCTCCTTAGTAATAAGTTGTTCTAATAAATGCATGAGACTTATGTAACAGTTGACTTTTTGTCAATGAAATTTCACAAGATCTTGGAAATGTTAATCGCCAGACAGCGAAGCAGCGGCTTTCCCGCTGAAAAGCACGAGCAGGGTGCGTGGCAGGGCTCAGCCTTGGTCTCCACCATGGTCTCTGCGCAGTGGAAGGTGGTGATCTCAGCACTCGCCACAATGGCTGTGGGAACCCAGACAGAGCTCCCAGGGAAACACGTGGCTGTCCAGGTCGCAGGCTCTGGGGGTTGCCTGAGCCTTGCTCTGGCAGCGAGTGGCAGCTCTGAGAACTGCTGTGTGTGCTGTGAGCAGGTGGGTGATCTGCTCAGCATGGTGGTACAACTATGTGAGGAGGTGGAGAGGTTAAGGAGTATCAGGGGGACAGATTGGTGGAGCCACTCCCTGTGACAAAGGCAGAGTGTGAAGGCTTCACAAGAAGCAGAGGATCTCCTCCTCCCTTGTCATCAGGCAGAAGGAGGGGACCAAAGTGATGGGAGGAATGGAAGCAGGTCCCCTGCTCAGGGAGGCAAGCAAACCTCCTCCTAGCCTCCCTCACCTTCCCAGATCCTCTTGCAGAACAGGTATGGAGCCTTGCAGGAGGAACTGACTGATGGAGAGGTGGATAGTTCACCTAGGTCAGAGGTACCACGAAGTCGTCCCAGAAGGAGCATCAAAACTGGCTCCAGAAAGAAAACCAGATGAGTCATTCTTGTGGGTGACTCCCTCTGGAGGACACAATATGCTGTTCGACCTGCTTAATAGGGAAGTCTGTTGTCTCCCCAGGGCATGAGTTAAGGATGTGATAGACAAACTCCCGACCCTGATGAAGTCTTCAGATAATAATCTGCTTTTTGTGTTTCAGGTGAGTTGTGATGATGTCACTACTAGAAGCCCAAAATCAGTTAAGGGAGATTTTTAGGGCCCCAGGAAGCTGCTTAAGGGATCAGGAACGCCAGTTGTGTTCTTCTCTATCCCTCCAGTGGCAGGGATGAATGAGGGAAGTCTCAGGAAGAGTAATCAGGTTAATTCATGGCTCCAGGATTGGTGTTATCATCAGGGCTTTGGTTTTTTTCTTCACAGGTTGATATACAGGATACTTGGCCTGCTGGCAAAAGGGATGCACCTGTCACAGAGGGGAAAAAGGATTCTGGGGCAGGAGCTGGCAGGGCTCGGTGACAGAGCTTTAAACTATTTTTGACGGGGATATAACTGGGCCTGCTACAAGTAAGCCCAAGGGAAGCATGCCAGAGCCTACAGGATGGTGTGCTAGTGAGGACTCCTGCTCTGTCCTCTCAGTGGAGACAAGGGACAGGCATGAAATGAGAAATGAAGAGGTAGGGGCCATCGTTGATGTTTTAGAAGCCAGGGAAGCATCTGAGAAGTTGTCTGTTAGGAAATGGGACCCACATTGACAAAAAGGTCCTGGGATCATTAGCTCATCTGAAGTGCATCTATACAAATTCACAGAGTATGAGCAACAAACAGGATGAGCTTGAAGCTGTGATGAAACAGGAAAACTGTGACATAGTGGCCATCACAGAAACCTGGTGGGATGCCTCACACAACTGGAGTGCCACAGTCGATGGCTACAAGCTCTTTAGGAGGGATAGACAAGGAGGGAGAGGTGGTGGGGTGGCTCTGTATGTTCGGGGTTGTTACAAATGCTCAGAACTTGAGTATAGTGATGATGAGGTTGAGAGTGTTTGGATCACGTTAAGGGGCAAGATCAATAAAGATGATATTGTTGTGGGTGTCTGCTCCAGACCTCCTAACCAGAGCAGTGAGGGAGATGAAATATTCTCAGGAGAAATCTCGAGGTCACTTGGTGTTGTTCTTATGGGGGACATCAACTTCCCAGGTATCTGCTGGAAATACAACACAGCAGAGAGGGAACAATCCAGAAAGTTCCTAGAATGTGTAGGGGACAACTTCTTCACACAGGTGGTAAGTGAGCCGACCAGGGAAGGTGCTCTGCTGGACCTCTTGTTTGTGAACAGAGGACTGGTGGAGGATATGGCAGTTGGAGGCCATCTAGGGAATCATGACCATGAAATTATTAAGTTCTCTGCTCTTAGAGATGTTAGGAGGGGGGCAGCAATACTGACACTTTGGACTGTCAAAGGGCAGACTTTGACTTGTTTCGGAGGTCACTTGATAGAATCCCCTGGGAGTCAGTTTTGGAAGATGTAGGAGTCCAGGAAGGATGAACATTGTTTAAGAAGGACATCTTACAGGTGCAGGCCATCCCCATAAGAGTGCCATAAGACAAGTCAATGGCGAAGAAGAGCAGCCTGGCTGAATAGGGAGGTTTGGCTCAAAATCAAGGAAAAAAAGGAGGGTCTGTGGCCTCTGGAAGAAGGGGCAGACAACTCCTAATGAGTACAAGAATGTTGTTAGGTCATGCAGAGAAATAATTAGAAGGTTGAAAGCTCAACTAGAAGTTAATCTGGTTTTAGAGGTAAAAAGCAACAAGAAAAATTTCTATAAATATCTTAACAATAAAAGAAAGGCCAGGGAGGGCCTCCATCCCCTGCTAGATCCAGGAGGAAATATGGTAATAAAAGATGAGGGGAAGGCTGAGGTGCTTCCTGCCTTCTTTGCCTCAGTCTTGAGGCAAAGTCTTGGAACACTTGCACTGGGGAAAGTCGCTCCCCCAAGCCAAGAGACAGGGGCCAGGAACACAGTGTCCCCCCTGCAGTTCAGGAGGAGATGGTCCATGACCTGCTGCTCAACATCAACCTGCATAAATCTATGAGGCCAGATGGGTTACATCCTAGAGTGCTGAGAGAGCTGGCAAGGGTGCTCACCAGGCCACTGTCCGTCATCTGTCACCAGTCCTGGCTGACTGGGGAGGTACCAGCAGGTTGGAGTTCAGCTGATATAACACCCATATATAAGAAGGAATGGAAGAATGGTCCAGGGAACTACAGGCCTGTCAGTTTACCTTCAGTACCAGGGAAGCTGATGGAGCAGATCATCCTGGGTTCCATTATGCTTCACATGCAGGACAACCAGGTGATCAGGCCCAGTCAGCATGAGTTTATGAAGGGCAGGTCTTGTTTAACAAACCTGATCTCCTTCTATGACAGGGTGACCCGCTTGTTGGACGAAGGTAAGGTTGTGGATGTTGTCTATCCTGACTTCAGCGAGGTATTTGACAGTGTTTCCCACAGCATTCTATTAGAGAAATTGACTGCTCTTGGTGTGGATGTGCACACGCTTTCCTGGGTAAAAAGCTGGTTAGATGGATGAGTCCAAAAGGTGTAGGCAATGGAGTTAAATCCAGTTGGCGGCCAGTCACGAGTGGTGTCCCTCAGGGCTCAATACTGGGGCTACTCCTGTTTAATATCTTCATCAACAATTTTGATAAGGGGATAGAGTGCATCACCACCAAGCTAGGTGGAAGTGTTGATCTGCTTGAAGGTAGGGAAGCTCTACAGAGGGATCTAGATAGTCTGGGTTGCTTGGCCAAGGCAAATTCTATGAGTTTCAATAAGGCCAAATGCCAGGTCCTTCACTTTGGCCACAAGAACTCCCAGCAGTGCTCCAGGCTTGGGGAGGAGTAGCAGGAGAGCTGCCAGGCAGAGAAGGACCTGGGGGTCTTGACTGACAGCAGGCTGAACATGAGCCAGCAGTGTGCCCAGGTGGCCAAGAAGGCCAACGGCATCCTGGCCTGGATCAGGAATAGGGTAGTCAGCAGGAGCAGGGAGGTGATCATTCCTCTGTACTCAGCTTTGGTGAGACCACACCTCAAATACTGAGTCCAGTTTTGGACCCCTCTCTGTAAGAAGGATGTTGAGGTGCTAGAGAGGGTACAGAGGCAGCTACCAAGCCAGTAAAGGGTTTGGATCTTGTCTCTTATGAGGAAAGGTTGAAGGATCTGGGGCTGTTTAGCCTTGAGAAAGGAAGGCTGAGGGGAGACCTTATTGCTCTCTACAACTACCTGAAGGGAAGTTGTAGCGAGGTGGGAGTTGGTCTGTTCTGCCTGGTGACAAGAGACAGAACAAGAGGAAATGGCTTGAAGGCTGAACATAGGAAGAATTTCTTTACTGAAAGGGTTGTTAGGCATTGGAACAGCCTGCCCAGGGAGGTGGTGGAGTCACCATCTTTGGAGGTGTTTCAGAGCCAGGTAGATGTTGTGCTTAGGGTCATGGTTTAGTGGTTTTGACAGGGCTAGGAATAAGGTTGGACTTGATGATCTTAAAGGTCTCTTCTAGCCAAAACGATTCTATAAAATGCTTGAGACTTATGTAACAATAGACTTTGTGGCAATGAAATATCACAACATGGAAATGTTAAGCAGTCTGATTCCACATTTGCTTTGTGCAGACTCCTTTCTTACATTGCTTTTCCACCATGTGGGGATGTGTCCAGCACCCCAATTCTGACCACTCGGAAGCTTCATCTAAATTCTGCTTCAAGCAATGCATTTCCATTTACAACCCAGATACTTACTGTAAGTCCTATTTATCTGCAAACTCATGAAGAAGTCCAAAGTGATATCCTGGATCTGCGTAAATCAGTTGGAATTTCACAGCTATCTTCAAAAGGGTTCAGATTTCTGGATGGCAGCAGTGTGGGGAGCTTAGGAAGTCCAACTGCCTTGAAACATGATTGAAGTTGGCACCCAGGCCATATGTTTT
Organism: Ceryle rudis; assembly: GCA_033439905.1. NCBI lineage: Eukaryota > Metazoa > Chordata > Aves > Coraciiformes > Cerylidae > Ceryle > Ceryle rudis. Next base: position 161,274 of record JAAGNO010028352.1, on the reverse strand, counting down.
TGTAGCTTAGAGCAAAATGCATAATGCAGCCCATAGGATGATTACTGTATACAACTCTGGTTTTAGTTCAAGGGTTTGCACACAGTCACATAAGCCATCTGAGCCATGGGAGCCAACAGCACATTCCTTCAATCAGCATCCTGCTGATGGAGGCTTGGGAAAGCACTTGGAGGTGGTAATTAATATTTGCTTGCCCTGACCTACTCCTTCTCCCAACGCATCTGATTTTGGCTACAGTCAAGGGTGGGGAAGTGAGCCAGATGGCCATCCTCTGGTTCTCGAGGCAGCAGAGAGAGTGGTTGCAAGTAGTGTTCAGTTTTTCATTCCTAGAGGGCATTTTTCATTAAAAACAAACAAAACAAACCAAACCATCCCCCCAAATCAAGAAAATAATTTGGGAAAGGGTGGTACCTTATTTAAGTATCTAAAGATTTATTTAAAAGCCTAAAACCTCATGGGTCTGCAAGATAGGATTAGATTTATTTTTTTCAGAAACAGCCTATTTAGTGTAGCCTGTAGTGTAGCCAGCAGGTCTAGGGCAGTGATCGTCCTCCTGTACTTGGGACTCACGAGGCTGTGCCTTTAGTAGGGGAGTTCAGTTTTGGGTACCTCAGTACAAGAAGGACATTGGGGTGCTGGAGCAGGTCCAGAGAAGGGTAGCTAATCTGGCGAAGGGTTTAGAGAACAAGTCTTGCGACGAGTGGCTGAGGGAACTGGGGTTGTTTAGCCTGGAAAAAAGGAGGCTCAGAGGAGACCTTACTGCTCTTGACAGCTACCTGAAAGGAGATTGTAGCAAGGTGGGTGCCAGTCTCTTCTTACAAATATCAAGTGATAGGACCAGAAGAAATGGCCTCAAGTTGCACCAAGGGGGGTTTAGGTTGGATATTAAGAAACAAAATTTCACTGAAAGGGTTGTCAAGCATTGGAAAAGGCTGCACAAGGAAGTGGTTGAATCACCACCCCTGGATGTGTTTAAAAGTCATGTAAATGTGGTGCTGAGGGACACGGTTTAGCAGTGGACTTGGTAGAGTTAGGTTAATGGTTAGACTTATTGATCTTAAAGGTCTTCTTCAACCTAAATGATTCTATGATTCTATCTGGCATTGCTCTGCAGTATTTTGAGAGGTATCCCTAGTGCATTCCTGCCTTCTGGAAACCAGAACAAATAAAAAATTCCTCCAAAAGAAACACCATAGAATGCCTGACCTCTCATGCAATGCATTTCAGAAAGATTGAATGGCAGATTCTTGTTCTGCTACATCAGCATGAGCTATCCATCACTCTGTAGCTACCTCCAGGAAGGAAGGAAAAGGCAAGCATCTTGTTTTCAAGGAGCCTTGCAGCTATGCTTAGCTGAAACTTTGCAGTTCTTCCTGTTGGGAAATCTGAACGGCACCATCATGAAGATGCAAGCACAATAATTTGATTATTTTATTTTGTGTTAAAGCAGGGGTATGTAAGCTGAAAATTTAGGGAATGAGAAAGCTCATACTGTTGCTGCAGAGGAAGCTTGGAGGGTAAGATAAACTGTGTGAAGGAAAGACAAGAAACCGAGCTGCTGTCTGTCTTGTAATGTCTTGCAGTACAGCTCTCTGGTTGATGTGCTGGGTTTCTACTGCCTTTACTCAGTCTCATGGCAATGGGAGGAAGTGCACTGTTTTCACCATCTTTACCTGGCTCGAGAAGGATTCCATGTGTATCAATCGTTATGGGACTTGCTTATGAGTGTTTTCAGGTTTTTAACATGAGGTCAAGGGAACCAGGAGCAACAGTGCTAATGACTAAGCTCCCAGTCCTGCTATAACAAGTTTACTGTTGTCATTTGCGTGTAATTAACATTTATCATGGTATTTTAAAAGATCACATTAATAAGCCAGGAAAGATTTATGGTATTTTTCAGTATTATTACTAATGACATGTACAAATAATTATTTTTTATATTTAAGGTAGGTTGTTTGTTTGTTTTTCTTGGCAGATCAGTAAAGCAAAAGGCAAACTATCGATGAATATTTTTTCTTCCTTCTCTGTTTCCTTACTAGATAAAAACCATACAGAAATGCTTTACTGCAGATTGATGTACTTACCATAGTTTCTTTTCTTTATTTTGATCAGAAAATTGAGCTGAACAATAGTGGTCACTTGATAGGTAATACTACAGCCAGGTTCCTTACTCAGACATCTGCTACTACTGTTACTTCACTGAATTACTTTATCTCTGACTGTCCTTAAATTCACAGGGAATTATTTCCTTTTGTATGTGTAGGTTTCTAAATTCAGGAAATTACTATCAATCCACATATTTTGATTTCTTTGTTGCATAATTCTGTTTTGCTTTTGCTAGTTGCTCCCTTCTCAGTCTTCTTTATTTATTCATTATTTAACATCTTCAGATGTCAGAGAGGAAAAAGGGAACATCTGGCTTTAGGAGAGTGCCACGTAAATAACAGTGGTTTGGGGGTTCTTCTGGTCATCGAATCTTTCCATACTTAAATGACAGTTTCACCAAGGGGATCTCTCCTGCAGTGTTGAATTGTAGGCTGCTCTTTCTGTTGAAACTAACCAAGTCTAACCAAGTCTAACCAAGTCACAGTGTTGTGATGTGAAGAAGTGCTGTCATCACGTTTTATAAACATGGAAATAAAGCACCTGCCCACATAGACAAATGGCAATGGACACAAACCAAGTTCTGCTTAATAGCAATAGAACAGACACTGTTAAATGCCTTGAAGTACTAAAAACTTCATAGGAGATGCATCTGCTTTTGTTTGGAGGCTCAGCTCTGCCAATGCAAATGCTGGATACTTAAAGGAAAAGATCTTTACATTGATGAGAAACTGTGTGGGGTTTACCAAGAGGTAAGAGTTTGCTATTGAACAGTAACAAAGTCTTTACTGACAGACAGTGATTTCTTACATTTCAATGGTGCCAGAGCTGCCTGGCCTGAGGCATATCCATATGTAGTCACAGGTGTCTGAGGAGAAAATGTTCTTTACCTTCACCCAGGTCTGCTGGTACTGGGTGTTAGAGACGTGTTGATTTGTTTTTTCACAAATAGGGTATTTCAGTGGTGCAGCTCCTGCTCTTGGGTCTGCTTCTTCAAGGCCTTTTTTAGGACTGGATTTGGTATTTTATTTTTCAGTGCATGGTGGAAGGACACTTTTAACACAGTTACCCGAAGGAGAAACTCTCCACATTGGACATGAAAATGAGGAGAAGGAAATTCTTTCCAGTGTAGCAAATGTCAAAGTTAACAAGAAAGAATTCTCAGCCCTTTCAGACTAACAAAACCAGGGCTCATCGACTGTCTGCAAAATTTGCTGTAAAAGCTTTGTTAACTTTGAGTTAATTAACTCTGAGTTAATTAACATGCCAAACAACATGTTTCTGTGGCTATACAGCTGCCGTGGTGCCATGGGAACTTGGGTATGCTTACTTCAATGATAGCACTGGGGGATGCATCCAGTAAGTTTATCATAGTCATTAGCATCTCTTTTAGATAATAAGTTGATTCATTTTCTTCTGTTTCACATTATAAAGAATATTCTCTGGAATCTGGAGACCTTTTCTTAACTTCTGCAAACTTCCCAAGGTTGCAACAGCATGAACCATAGAGCTATTGCCTACACACAGGTAAGTACACTCCTTACTGCGATTTGAGAGACATTTACTTATACAAGGGGATTAATGATGGGAAGAGGTTAATGAGGAGAAAGAGTGGAAAGTATTTCCATAACTGCTTTGTACATTGCTGCAAAAGTTTTTTAAAAGTCAGATTTTAACTATTTTGACAAAAAAAAAAAAAAAAAGGCTATATTTTAAGGAAGTATTACTGTGAAATTTTTCATTTCTTTGAAAAGTTTAATTACTCTTGAATGTCTTGATGGTAAGTCTTCAGTCTGCTTCAACTATTGATTAAATGGCTGAAGGCCAAGAGTTATTTACTACCCAAGTGTTACTTAGGCCATAGCACACAATCAAGGGCATTATCCCAATTATACAATGATTATTTTGGAAGAAGAATGTGCCATTTGAAGCCATAAATAATGCACTTCACCGTCATAACGTTGTGAAGGGGGGCACTGGCGCTGAGTAACTGCAGACTTCTGAGAAATTGCTTTGGGGAGATTTTCAAAGATGCCGTCAGGGAGGCAAGGAGTCTGTCTCCTGGAAGTCAGATGACAAATGGGTATCGTTTGAGCTTAAGCATACCTGATACCCAGTTACTTCTGGATTGCTGCTTTTTGCTGAGGACCATCATTGCTGTACAGTCTTTCATGTATTCTGGAGCAAACCAGGGACTCAGTCACAATTGCTGCTAGGACCTTCTCTGTGTTCCCAGTGAGGGACAATAACAGCTTTTTCTCTTGACAGACTCATGGCTGTTTGCACACTCATGCAGACTGACAGTGTTGCAGGAAAGGAGGTTTTCCTGGGGCTGCTTCGCTCCTTGCTTGAAGTATTTCAGTGCTGGAGGTGCCAGTCACCCTCATGGATAGTCACTCACATCGCATTCTCAGAGACAGACCTAAGGGTTTCATGTTGCACCTTCCAGCTCTGGGGGTCGTTACTTCCCCTGCCTTTGTCTTCCAAACAAGTCACCTGTATCAGCTCTTTTGTCTGGGTAGGTGCAAAACAGGTGGATCAGTCCACCTGGCTAGGGGACAACTCAGCTGGCACTGGTGAAGGAGAAAAAGCACAGCTTCTTGCCAGATGAACTTGTTGGTTTGACTCACCCTGCAGCTACAACATCAGTAGACTTAATATAAGCAAAGAGGAGGGAGATGTAAGGCCACTTTGATCCATTACATTGGATCAAGTGCAGATCTTGAGCGTGTGTAATGGGTGTCTGATAGAAGACACCTAAGGTGAAAAACCTGCCTTAATTCCGAGTAATCTTGTTTGTGGTTGGGGCTAGTACACTAAATGTGTAATATACTGTGAAGATGCCACCTAACCTAAAAAAAAACAACCCAGACCTGGCCAGTCTGATGCAGAACAATGCTATAGGAATTCATGGAGTGCCCAAAGGGAACTTGTTAGTGTTGTATTCAGTTTAGGATCTGCAATGACAAGAAGTAATTTAGCTCTGGAGTCTATAGGTGTTTAGTGAGAAAAGTATCTAGTAATGATGGGGTGGGAGATCTATAATAAAATAGTGAAAGATTGTGTTTTAAAAGGCTATGTCTTAAAGCACAGGCATGTGAACCACATTGGTATTTCCTGACTTTTTCTTCCCAGCTTTAGTACTTGCTGTGCATTACTTTGGTTCTATTTAATACTGAGTTGTCTGCTGGACCATTTGGTTGCCTATATCCTTGATGTCCTTTCAGCTTTCCTGAAGATAAAAGTGGAGGTAATGTTCAAGTTGGAATATGGACCTCAAGATGCAGATTTTATATGAGCAAATGCCTTATCTTTACATTGTCTGTGTTTGACATGGTACTAAAATGGGTACTCCTCTGGTTGGAACACAACTGCAATAACCTGGATCCTGACTGGGATTTGTGTAACTAAGGGACACCATTTGACAAAACAAATGAAAGCAAACAGAAGTTACATGTGGAGTATATAGACTGGAAGATAAAAATACTTTCTATAGGACATTCACAACATCAAGGAGGAGATAGGTGCGAATCCATGAAGACAGGGAATATATAAAAGTCAGACCTTTTTCCCCAGTTAATTATTTAGAGTTTCTTTTTTTATCGGGGACAATGCTTATTCCTTATATTCCTAGTTTAAGAGGTTGTATTTAATGACTTCTTTTGGTCATGAGCTCCTTAGCTGTAGTGTAGTCTTTTCACTGGCCTTTCCAAGGCAGCACATACAGTATTTTTTGATTGCAAATACAGGATGCACATTCTGCTTTGTTTCTCAGGCACCACTTTATAGCAAAGCGCTGAAAATTCAGTCAGGTTTTGCTACCTGTACTTTTCAGTAACTGAAGCCACAAAAGACTAGAAAAACCATCTATCAGTGACACTACATAGGAAATAAAGGTTGCATCTGTTGCAAGATTTAGAAACAGTGTACATAGTTTGCAAAATCTTGTCTAGTTTCGCTTTATATTTATCAGTCAAACCTTGGTTTTCATGTGATCCAAACAAAAAGAAGATAAATTGTAGTTTGTATAGATTAAGATAAAGCTTTTCTGTTTAATGACACAGAAAAATAATTTCAAAGAGTCGATGCAAGACTTGATTTTCAGAAGTCCTGAACCATCGCCCAAAGCCACTGAAATGAGTGGGAGCAAAGTCAAAACTGTTTCACCTGAGTAAAGACACTTTATTTTCCCATGTATTCAAAAGTTGCAAAGAAAGTTGAAGCATTCTTTGGAAGAACAGAGAAACTCTGTATTGATTTACCACACTAAACCTGTTCATTGCCCGTGTAACAGGCAACTCTATCTATATTGCATTCACAGGCTGAGTTTTTACCTATTTCAAACTGAAATATTCATAGACTGTCTCTGAACAGTTTCAGAACTCATCCATTATAGATTCAGGTCATGGTTTGCAATCTGTATTTACACTTGGCTTGATGCACAGCAGTAAAATCTCTGCTTTGCAGCTGAAGAGAGAGAGTAAACCCAAATGCTGTAAACACAAGGGGAAGGCAAGGCTGAGATTCCATCCTCTGTGGAAAAGTCTCATTCTCTTTGCTCCGTTCTCGTGTACTTCCCTACAATCCTTGCTGGATCCTCCTTCTATGGCCAGGCATGAACCTAACAAAACAATGAAATCTTCTGGGGCAGGAAAGAGCGAAAAGTGAAAAGTAAAAAAACAAGGAGCAAAACAGCTGCTATCAGGGGACAACAAACAACAGTATTAAAGAGTATACAGAACATATTCACAATTAGAGAGAGAATATTGACCTGCGTGGACCTTTGGTTTGATAGATTTTTAGCTACTTTCAAGTTATTACTACTGAGTCTGGGGGTGGTCAGAGTAAAACTGTAGATTTATGTAAAAACTTGCTCTCTAAAGAAAATCTTTTACTAACTTCTGGAGACAAGGTTTTGGTTATGCCTCAAAATGAGAAAAGGTACATTTCTTTCTAGACAAAATACATGATTTCACTGATGACTTCCTCTTTTGCACTTACTAATAGGTTTTTTTTAAAAGAATGTGTATTTTAAGAGTAAAATTTTAAATGAGGGCTATCCCTGTGTTCTCCAGCATGGAAGAACTGGGCAGGAGGAGGGAGTACAAACACCCTTTTATTGCAGAGAGCCATTGCTGCTTCTCCTTCCTGCTGTGTCACCTGATTAACCCATCCCAGAGCTCTTAGAGCTCTTTTTTTATTTAATGAGAAAATATCAAAACCCGACTGATGTGTGCTGTGGAACAATTGTTATTTGTGTGCAGCACTCTGCCTTAGACCACCTCTCATGCAATTTGACATCAGTTTCAATTACACTTTCAAATGGGTTTGTCATCTGTGGGGACAGGAGCTTGTTTTGTGATGGATTCACACTGCCAAAATTCGCTGCTGGCTGCCAGTCTGTGGAGGGATGTAGTGCAAAGCCACGCTGAGTCCACGGAGATTCCTCTTTTGAGAGCCATGAGTGAGGCAGCAGGACAGTAGTACCAGATTTCTACCTGCACTGGGCACCTTGTACGTATTCACAGTCTTCTCACCAACTTCTCTTACTGAAATCAAGACAACTGACCCTAACACAGCCCTTTTTGTATGGAACTTATTCAACACTACTATAATTGTCCTCCTCAGCATCTCCAGAGTGAGGATCATTCTGCTCTCTGGGTTGTTAACGATGAGCTCTGTGTGTACTGTTTCCCTTAGAAGAAACAGGTTTGTGCTCACAGGCCTGGCAGAGAAGGAAAAGAGCCTGTGGAAAGAAATTTGAGCCTGTAATGCATTGTTTGTATCCATTGTCCAGTGACAAAGTTATTTTTTTCTCATATTAAAATAGCTCATAGCAGCGTGTTCCCACCCTTAATAAACTAATGCCATAAAGAAAACATGAAAACGTTCTGTGAATGAAATGGGTTTTCACGCAGCTACCTTTTTACAAGCAAAATAGGTGTGCAAAACCTCTACCCACATGTGGCTAATACTGAAAGTGAGTTTGTTAGCTACTGGAAGAAAGGATGAAGTGCTGGAACTGGCAGCCTGGTGGTCACACATAAGCAGTGCAGTTGGGTGAGCTTCATTGCCGCAGGAAATCCTGCTATAATCTGACACCTCAGAGTCTTTGTCAGGATTCTACTCCATGAGAACAGCTTCTCTTTTTTTTTTTTTTTTTTTCCAAATTGAATGTTTAAGTGTTTTGTTGCATTTTTTTTTTCTCTCTAAATTTTTACAGGCTATAAGAAGAGTAAGTATGATGAAACACATTGAAACATGACACACTTTATGGACTAAGGGATATCCCTGAGGGTACCTTGGTTTTGGAGGAATGCTAACAAGGGGACAGGACCTCCCATCTGGTCCCATTACCACTTCTTCAAATTCTGGTTGTTGGTTACCCAAACTCTGGGGCTTCTCCTTTGCTCACAGTTTGAGAAATAAAAGGCTGAGTGAGAGGATGGCCTTGAGGTTAATGTTTTCTGAAGGTGATGGGAGAGGAGGGGCTGCTGGGAAATAGGTAACGTGATGTTTCTCTCAAATGTTTGCTTTTCCAGGATATGTTTTGTTCATCTCATTCCTCGTGGCTAATCCTGAGCCCTGAATTCACAAAAAGACTTTTGAAGTGCATTTTGCAAGCGGCTTATTTGGTAGAAATCATTAAAGAGAATTAAGGCTGGGTTTTGTGATCCCATACTGAATTTATCACCTTTGCTCTTTGTAGCATCAAGTACACTGCCTAACTGTACCCACAAATGCACTGGCATCAGCTACCTCTTATATTGCTCAGTGTATTGGGTGAGTCAGTGTGATAGACAAGTGAAAACTGCTGTCTGTGACTTTCAGCAGAAGTATTTTGGAGGAATTCTCTATAAATTTTCCCAGTTCCCCAGGTTTGCCTGGTACTATATTTAATTATCTGTTACTTGAACAAACCAAAGAACTGTGCCTCTGTATAAGGTTCTGTGAACTGTAGCCAATGACAGAATCTTGGGTTAAAATGGGTCTTAGACATCTATTCCTCCAAAGGGAAACCAGTCATTCTCGATTGCTTCTCTTTCAGCACACGTGTTTTTGACTCATATATAAATGAGGCGTAAATAAACTTTAGCTGAACCATCTGAAATACTGATCTTGTAGACAGATTCCTAAGACCACAAAGCATCTATATCATAGTTATCTGTTATCATTTGTCTCACAGTAGCAGCTAAAAGCCTCAACTGAGTTTAAAAGCAAAGTTCTGTGCTAACAGGCTGTGAGAGGCAGCTCCTGCCTGAAGAGATTTATTATTTAAATAGAGGTGGGTAAATAACACAGCAAACGTGTAAGGAGTCTGTGGGGAACATGGAAAGATTTTACATGTAGAAATGTGACCCTCTATAGAGCTGAGCGCTCTTTGGGAAGAGCTTTGGTCCCTTTGGTTTCCAGCAAGAGTCAAGAGCAAGCATCATCTATCATGGTGGGGCTAAGGAGTCATATGGCCCTGATTTTATTCTGTAGAAAACAGGAGTTTGAACACTGACTTTGTAAATATCTCCCTCCTCTAAAAGCGAAAGTGCAGCCTGCTGCTATCAATTTATTATCTTTTCACTTGTAGTCCCACTGATTTAAAACCTATATAAAGTGTTTTTCTGACCAGGGACTCTAATTAGCTTTTAAGTGCTAACACTTGAAAGATGACTGTGGTGTTTTTTGGATTCACATTCCAAAAACACGCTGGGGTTTCCGTCAAACAACTGCTGGCAACATGTTAGAATTTAAAAGCAGGAGATACTAATTCTGATTTTTACCATACCAGAAAAATCCAAGATTTAGCTAACTGGGAATGAGAGAGAGAAGCATCAGTGATTGATAGTGACTAAGAAAGGTCCAACATTTCAATCTCATTTGCAGGCTATAAGTGCTCATTTGCTTTTACCCTGTGCTTACGGACTTCTTAATGTCTGCAAAAGGTTACAGCTCAAGCAAGAAAAACTAGATTCTTTGTGCTGGGGATGCTCTACAGAAAACTGTGAGCAAGACAATGGATTTACAGTCTATATGAAGAAACATCTTTGAGTAAAAGGTGGTTTATTTCACAAAGAGTGTGAGTCAAAGTGTATGAGAGTGTTTTCAACAGAATCTGTAATATTGTGAGTCACCTGTTGTAAATGTAGATGGGTCTTGAATATCCCCATGCTGCAATAGATTCAGAGGTGAGAGTGGCTTCTTACCTTATAGCTGGAGGGGAAGATGTACATACTGCCGTTACCACACCTCCCTCTTCCACTATCGTGCAGCTTGCACAACGTACATAAGCATTTGAAGCCCATTTCAATGTAATCCAGAACAAAATATATTAATTTATCACTTCCTAGCCCCAAAGCAGATTATAAACCCTCATACTGTCACTTACTGCAGGTCAGTAGCTTCTTAACCACGCAAACTGTACAGGAAGGTGTATCTTGCTGTAAATCCCATGCTAACCTGTCCAGATATGCCTGTAGCATCGCAGATATGATTTTCAAGAGGCTCTAAAAAGAACACATTCGGGAAAGGCAGGGAGTCAGGGCATGCAGTACTCATGACTTCTTTTTCCAGCCCTGGCATTCAAGCATGACTAGGGATCAATCCTGTGTTGGATTGCCAGGTAGGAGAGACATTACGCAAGCTGATGGTTTGAAACTCTTGCAGCTCCATGGTCAATGATATCCTACTGGATATAGCCCTGTGAGGCTGTAAGCAATATGTACCTTTACTGTGAAATTCCTATTTGTACTGGATTGCTGCTTTGTACTGGTCTTGGTGTTTGCAGCTTCTTTTAAAGTAATTAGTACTGTGGATTTTAGCAAGAGATATTTTTCTCTTCCGGAATGAATGTTACCTTTGAAATGGTAGTCACCAATGTAAACTCTTTTCTTCACCTACTGCTGGATGGCAAAAGCAACATGAAGTAGTAACAAGGCAGCTAGGAACAGATAAGAAAATAGCAAAGCTGGAGTTAAAGTCATAAATCTAAAATGTGTATGAGGATATTTTTTTTTCCTCAAATATGTGGGAAACCAGAGTGGAAAAAATAGAAATGGCCAAAGCTTTCATACTGAGTGAGAATTAATGTGAACCACTGGCCAGACTTCAAATGATTGCCTTTTACTATCTCTTATAAGGCTTCAAATTTTGTGGGGTTGGTTTTTTTTTTTTGTTTCTATTATTGCTTTGCTTTTCATTAGCAAGGACAGTGAACTACGAGACACCTACCTAAAAGTTTTTTTCCATGAGATAAAAAGTTTATTATTCAGTTTCAGCTTTGATATAGTGCAAGAGAATATTTAGGCTCACCTTGTCATATTAAGTCGAGATGTATTACCAAACTATCTTTTGCCACATACGTTTCTGGTTAGAGCTCAGTCCCTGCTGACCCACACATGCTGTTTTATAAAGGTTCTGACTACATATGGCAAATTCCTGAACCTTGTAGATCACTCCTTGACTAGCAGGAGCAAAAAGTCCACTTACGTGTTTCCAAATTCACATCTACAAAAATCTCTAATCCATTATATAATGATATAATGACTATGATGCATATATGATGTAATGACTATGATATATATAAATATATATAATGACTCGATGGGGGGAAAGCGTTCACCTTCTTAGCATGATGATAGCATGATAATTTTCTGATCTGCCTCTTTGCCTAGTTCCAGGAAGCCCTGCTGTTATCTGTAAGGGTATAAACTGTAATCAGGGTTTAGGTTCGCATGTCTTGAGTTTGTCTCTCAAACTCACTTCGATCTCTTTCCTTCAGCAGAATCCAAATAAGTTAATTGATTATCTGGCTTGTTTCTTACACAAAAAGCTGCTTGCCCATGTGAAGTAATCTATCATTTTGTTACCCTGTGGTGATCTGACAAGAGGATTAGAGCCAGACGTTTCTCATCCATTTATATTTAATTTGAAATAGCCATTAGCAAGTTTGGGACTTTCAATAATTGTGTATTTCCTGCTTCCATTTATTTTTCCTTATCATTGCTTTCCTGTAACTCTTACATTAACCAGTAATGATGCACTAATTGATTGTGAGGTTGTAAATAGGTGGTCAGAACTGGTGAGTGCTTTTGATTCAATATGGAAACAGCAAAGCTTCTGATATCTGAGAAACACCACACAATACAAAACAAAACCCATACTGAATGACACACTTCTGTTTAGATACTTCAAATGGCCTTGATGGACCTTAATAACTGTGCCAGAATAAAATTTGTCTCCTGAATGCCAGCTAGAGTGTCAGAATCCCAGCCTAAACAGCATACCCAAGACATTTGCACTTTGTGAAAAGTTCATTAAAACATTGAAATCAATTCTCATAAATGTTAGAATAGCGCATTTTTATTTCAGTAAATAGTAATAGCACCACAAAGAGGTAAGTTGCTGTTAGCAATTACTCTAAATCAGTTTGGCTTGGATACTCTTCAAAAAACAATTTGCACTCATTTTAAAATAGTGTGATAATGAATTGCATTAATTGTTAATGTTCACTTTCAGTGTCATTACAGAACACATCCAAGTCCTTCCCCTCAGGACAAGCAATTGGCAGTATGTGCCGAGAAGAGAAATGCAAGAAGCCCGAGTATAATAATTTGTTTGTAATGGCTAAAGCCCCATTACTTAGGAGAGTGATTCTGCTTATGTACTGAAAGTCTTGCAGCACAGTGACAGAGGTCCCTGGCAGATTTATGTGAGCTGCCCACTTTGCACAGGCAGGATTTGTACGGACAAAGTAGCAGGGCCAAAATGACTTAAGAAGTATTAGCTGTCATGTTCTGACACTGTTCAGATAACCCATTTCCCTTTTTTAAAACTACAGGAAGTATTTATCAAAGTATTTATCAAAGGTTATGACATGAAGCAAAGCAACTTAAAATATACACACCAAAGCTGCATACCATAGGAAGTTTAATCTATAAGTGGCACTTATTTTCATTCAGGGCAGGTTTTATACTGCATAGGGGTTATTCTGACTTTAATGTTTTTATTCTTTCTCCTGCCTCTGTACTGTACTTGAGGGTCCACAGTGTTGGTGGTCTTCCTGAGATGAAAAGACAACTTCTGTGCTTTAAAGGATTTTTCCTCACTTGGTGGTCAAATGTTCATTGATTGATAAGTGATTGATGGATTGATTTATTGGTTAAACATTCATTATGTATTGTCTCCAGCCGCA
>JAAGNO010028352.1:135490-147886 GCA_033439905.1 Ceryle rudis | reverse complement strand
AAATGTTCATTGATTGATAAGTGATTGATGGATTGATTTATTGGTTAAACATTCATTATGTATTGTCTCCAGCCGCATCCACGGGGGCTATCCACACACACACACTAAGCATAAGCAGTTCATGAGCAGAAAAGTGTGATTTGATGATTAAATCATAGGATTGGGATTAAGATTCTTGGGAGATATTACTGTACCTTCTTATGCTTTAATTTTTCACTTGAAGAATGAGAGGGTCTCAGGAGCCTTTCATCTGGTGGTTTACGCACACAAGACATATTGATAACAGTTTCCAAGACCAGAAGAAATAGAACTTTCTTTTATAAACCTATCTAGAAGTGCTGGAATTCACTAGATCAAAATCAAGAACATTAAAAATACAGTCTTTATTTATCTTTATTTTAAAAAGATAAAAGATGTTTTTTAAAGGGTTTATACCTATTGAAATCTTTTGCAGTGCTTGTGATAAGATCCCTGTACTGCTTGACTCCACTTGTGGCCTGAATATTTGAATTTATGCTATTCATGGAAACAAAAAGCCAGGTGAAAACAATGAAATGTGAATGTGAGAAGAACCCAAAAGCAACTCTTCCCAATGGAACTGCCAGTTACAACTCACAGAGTTCTTCTCTGCAAATCAAAGGTCAGTTATTTGGGAGGGCAGATGGGTAAGCAGAAAGACTCAGTGACATTTAGAAAAGGAAGGGAAGCTAGAGTAGTGTAACAGGGAGGATGAAGGAAAATAAAGGGTGAAAAGTTGAATCATCCAAGAGAAGAATGAGGAATGAGTAGCAGTACAGAACTCTTCTGTAGCCAACGGGTACCTTTAAGGCAAGGATTTCAGTCCCTTTGATTAGATGGCAGGAGGGAAGCAGGCAGAAAGTATTGTAAAATCTCTTCCTTATGGAGGAAATTTAAAGCAAATTCTCCTGCTTGTGAGTGCCGGCTGCCCTGATACAGGAGGACAAGGAAATTCAGGAAAACTGCCATAACAGACTAGGGCCACAGGCTGCTCTGCAGGGTTGGCCATCACATAGTCTCACGTTGAAGCTGGTCCATTTGCCAGAATGGACTTAAATATTTGCAAGACATGGCAATATAATTGGATTCTATTAACACACATAAAATCTCTCTGCCTGCAGAGCAAATAGCAGTCAAGTGACACAGGGAGACAGGGATGTCTTAAGGTTGATTGTTAACTGAGTCGTCCTGGTGCCTAATTGCTTGTGATGGTTCATACGCTCATTTGCAGATTGCCTGAGGAGTCACAGACAGGGACACCAGCTACCAAATCCTTGGAGTGTTAAAATCTTGCTGCACTTGCTACAAATCGTGATAGCAGATGCTGACGTAGGTTTAACCTCATAAGGAAGTCTCATCAAAGTACTGGAGACAGGATATCTATTCCAAAAAACAGCATTTGATGGCTAGGTGCGTTTGACAGCCCTTTGCAGTCTTTTGCAGCTGTTTTACACCACCTGCGCACCCTGCACATTACTGATCTGTATAATTATCTGTACTCATTAGGTTAAATTTAGAGTTAGGTATGAATTTACTGAAAGAAATTCAAATGATGCACTGGAACACTGCTGAGCTTGTGAGTGCACTGAAGTGACTCATACGCGTAACCCAAAGGCATTCCTGGTTTATTTTGGAAAAGTGATACCTGGATGACTAATGACTGAGGAAGGCGGACTCGGAAGTACACAGGGAATGCTCTCGCTCCAACATGTACCATGATCAGATTTCAGGTAGGCTGCAACTAACCAGATATCAGAAAGGCTTTTAGAGAAGCTGTGAGAGCCACGGAAGCACTGCACTGTCAGCAGCACAGTTATGTAGGCAAAGGGAAGGTCAGGAAGAGATGCAGGTGTTCGACATCTCTTGAGGTCTGGCTCAGGTGCAGTTTTGGAACAAACAGTCCAAATTCACCCAAGGTCGTCTTCTTTTTCAAATATCAACAGCCATGTCTCATCTTGCCAAAACACAAATTATCTGCTGTTTGAAAGATGCCAGGCCCTATTCAGAATGATCACAAACATTACAAGAGAGGACTGGAACCGACCATTATTCAAATGCTGGCCTGGTAGGAAACAGTTTATATTCCACGTTGACCAAGTGCTGTGAAGCCTTGATATGCCAAGCCCCTACTTCTGTTACAATCTGAATTCAGTGTGGGCATGGACCTGTGTCTACACTAAAACAGCAGATAGGTACTGACTCCTGGGTCTTAAGACTGTGCCTCAGTTTACCATCCAAACAGAGATTTTTCATCTCCTCATAAATTCATGGGCTTCTTTTGCAGTGTACAAATTATAGCCTTAGGACGTGCTCTGTTCTTAAAATTTGGAAGTTCACATTCCTCAGCAAAAAGACAGGAAATTACCAGTAAATGATCCCTTCCTGCTGTGAAAGCAAAGGAAAAGGAGTTAACTCCAACCAGTTCCGTTGCCTCAGCTTTGTGCAATGTACCTGCAAGGTGATAGAACTGCTTTTCAGGAATAAGTGATAAAGTCTCATGTTCTCCAAGGATTAGTGGGCATTCAGGTATTTTACAGGAAAGTGGATGACGTTGATGGAAGAGCTTTTTGGATCCTTGATTCTTTTCATGCAGAGAACAATGGGTTTAAAGGTGTTCTCATCTTCCCTCGTTATCCCAAGCATGAGGAAACTCCCCTTCCAATCTCAGCACAAGGTGCTTGGCTAGGCCAGATTAGGGCTTTAACTGGTATGTTACCCTGAGGTGTTGTCTGTCCAGGTCATCAGAGTGGTGTACTTAAGCATCTTTACTGTGGGTAAGGAAAAGAAACAGCTTTCAAAGCTTATGATAATAGCATCTTGCACAAGAAGCCTGTGCTTGTGTCCATCTGACAAGGCAGCATCGCAGAAGGATATATGTTGGAGAAATGTTTGGCTTTTCATGAAACAGAGAGTTCAGAGTCAGATTATGTGATTAAAGTGATAAAGGGAGCTGCCTGCAGTCTCCCTGACTCACTGGTGCAACCTTTAACCGACCCATGTAGTCCTCATGTGCCCTCCACGTACACCATGCTGGGTCCCATCTCCGGACCTCTCATACCTAAGTCAAGCCCATGCACTTTTTGAGGTGATTTTTCCCAGGTGCTTCTCATTCTCTAGAGAGACCATGAGGTTTTCCTGACTAAGCCTGTGTCTTGTAACCTCCCAGGAAGATGATCTCCTTGCTATCAAAGCTGGCTTGTTGGCAGGGCTGCTGTTTCAGCTCATCTTTGCCTGCAAGATTAGGGTTACAATTTATTTCAAAAGTGGGTATTGCCAATGTTTGTGTGTTATCTTGAAACACTCAAACTGTTTTTCTGGTGCAAAGAAAATTGTTCTGAAGCAGGTTGCAAAAGCAGCCTGGAGAAGTAGGGCTTGGTTGTTTTAAGCTCAGCAGCATGTTGCTGTGTAACCCTCTTTTCAGGGAAAATTTTCTGCATCTAGCAATGTTGAGGGCTAGGAGGGCAGACATACCTCTGAGTATGTTTCTCCAGAAGCTTGTTTAAAAATACATGCGTATGTGTGCACATGTATATATGTACTGAATATTACTGAAAAAAAAGCTCAAAATCAATACTTTCTCAGAAAAAGGTTACACTGCAGGTCTGGCGAGGACATCTGGTATTCCTTTCAGCCGTACCATATGAAAACAAATAAACCAGAACCAAAAACCCAGCCTCAAAACATGGAAGATCCATTGCTCCAAAATCAAATGACTGAGCAGCTAGTGCTATCCTCCAAAGCAGGAAAGAGGCCACATTTCCCTGTCCAGAGAAGTCTGAATATATTGATTCAAATTGCCTGGAAACACATCCAGGCCCTCAAGAATTGCTAATACTTGTTTTTACATTTTCAACACCTTTAATTGGTGACATGATACAACCAAGGTGTGACTCAACTAAGAATTTACTGGAAGATGGGGGAGGCTTCACAAAATACCTGTTCTCACTGTTTTCTGCCAGCTCTTGGTCTCTGTGGTAGACAGAATAACAGACCATTGCCCATTGGGCCCTTTTTTAACCTCATTTGCTTTCATGGTCAAAGCACTCACAGCCTGGCTCTCTCAAGGACATTGATAATGCTTTGCCTGTTGACAGCAACTGAGGACAGGAGCAGAACAAAATGTGAAGCATGTTCATTAAAGCACAGGACACAGAGCAATGGCTAAATAAGTGGCTCAATTCGGCCTGCAAAATTCAGAGAATGACTCCCATAGGAAGCTAGTGCCCACGTTAAAGCTTCAGCTTTGGGATGAGTCTGTTTGTTTTACACTAGATGAGGAAAATACAGACTTTATAAATGTGATCTGTCCCACTGGATGACCCAGCTGCCCTTATTTCAGGGTTTGTTTTCCAAAAGGACCTGTGGGAGAGCTCCAGTTTGTCTGCTGGGTCCTAATGGTATTGAGTCTGCAGACTCACAATTAATGGTAAAGAATTCACTTGGAAATAAGAAATTGCAAATTCATTTCCTTCCTCATTATGAAAAATTGAATTTCAATTGGCTTTCCTCCCTCTGTCTCCTTGGATAGCTGCAGTGACTGAAAATGTTCTGCCTTAGAAATAACATCTTCCAGCAGATCAGACAATACAGCCAAGCAATTATGAAAAAAGAGCCCTCGACGTAGATAGGAGAGTTTAACTGCATCACTAGCAAGGCTAATTCCTGTGCCTTCTGGTCCACCTTTGGTATCTCTTACCACATCTTTTGATCATGGCTCAGTCAACGCAGCTATGAATTTACAACTGAGACATTGCTCAGACTGTGCATCTGGCATCAGCAGGTTGATCTGAGTCTGTCCACGGAAAGGCAAATGAAAATGTAGCGTTGCTGGGAGAGATACGGCTGATACACCAAAGCAGAGGAAGAGAAACAAACTTCTCTTCAGGGAGAGAAACTGTGGATACTGAGCCTAGCCAAAGACTCAGGGAGAAACACACTGGAAGGGAGTATGCCGAGGGGAAGATGGTGATGAAAGAGATGGAGTAAGGGTGTAAAGGGATTTTGAAAGCTTCAGATTCATGTTCAAAGAGATAAAGCCTATAATAAGGTTGCCTTTTTTTCATCACGGTTTTATTTTTCTCCAACATTTTGAAGTGCATTTAATTGTCTGGAACATGGCAGCCCTAAGCTATCACGTGTGTCATGGCTGAAACATGAATAAAACCAAAAGGCAACTCACTGAATTACACCAGCAGTTTCCTTGAGATCACTGCTTTGCACCTAATTGGGCCTCAACAAGTTTTAAGATTATTCTTAACTATGATGAACATGTATTTGAGAGGGTTAAATAAAATATTGTGACTCGCTTTCAAAGGACCTGAAGCACCCTGCTTCAGAGTAAGGCTAGTTGTGAAATGTGGTTCCCTCTGAAACAACCTCAAAGTAGCTGTGTTGGTGCAAACCTGTGGTTCTAGGTCAGCATCGTCACCAGCAGTGGTCATTAAGCAGGTACCTAGAAAAGAGTAAGTACAAGGCTCACGTAAACAAAACTGTCCCCTAATTCTCTTCCAGCCTATAGCTACTTCAGTTTGGTGTTTTTATGCAATTGTCTGCCTGCTTAAGATTTCCTAGGGCATGTCTGCCTTTCAAGCACTTGTCCAGTCACAAGTAAAATAAATAAAATAAAGCAATGTGAGAAACCAGATGTACATGAAAAGTGTTGAGGACAGACTGTGAGTACAAAGCCTC
Source organism: Ceryle rudis (assembly GCA_033439905.1). NCBI lineage: Eukaryota > Metazoa > Chordata > Aves > Coraciiformes > Cerylidae > Ceryle > Ceryle rudis. The sequence goes on along the minus strand of JAAGNO010028352.1, from coordinate 142,180 downwards.
TAAATAGGAACAGACAGAAACAGAAACCTGAATCTAGGTTATGCTTTAGTGGAGGGCTACTCGGGTCATTTCACAAAGGTTTGCTGAGCAGGGAACAGTGTACCAGCTCCATGTTTATGAAGGCAGGCAGCTGCTTCACATCTGGATGCTACAGCTGTGCAGCACAGCCAACTGCCAACAGCTTTAGAAGATGCTAAAAATATTAATAATCCAGATTTCCACAGGAATACAGGACCTGGTAAGATACTCCTCCTTACCTTTCATACTTAGTTTTAGGGGCAAACACTCCAGGGAACTTAATACTCATTCTGTTCTTGCTTTCTCTCCTGTGCACAGTGACCCTTCTGTATGTGGAAGAAGCTTAAGGGAGAGAAACCAAAACAAGAAGTCACCCTTTATGTTAAATCCTACTCTCCAAGCTGGTTTCAGCAGGCTGTTGTACCTCAGGAAAGCTGATAAATGGTATCAGGAGTTTCTCAGCAATTACGAGCCACTGACGTTCTACTAATTTCCAAGAATTTTGCCACCTAGGAGATGTGACTCTTCTCTTGGTAGCGCACTTACTAAGTGGTCCCCTGCCTTGCAGTTAAAACTAAGGATATAAAAATGAGACCTGTGAGATGGAAAATTGCTGATGGCTAAATTGGAAGTTGTGAAAGAGGTGGGCAACTATTATTTTAAATAATGATGCATTTTCTTGGCCCTTTCTTTGTGCAGGATGCTTTGACACACTGAACCTAAACAGGTTAATCTTTTGGGCTCAAAAATAGCAAGTATTTGAAGTCCATTTATGCAATAAGGTGTTCAAAAGACTCTTAAATAGCCTATGGGAGATGAAGTATGATGAAGATGGTGATTTTTGCACTTTATTACGAGGGTTTTCTTGCTTTATCCTCCCCCAGGCCCTTAGGGATCAACTTTAAAATCTCAGGGATATTGCTGCAAATTATGCAAGTTCCTTCTATGTATCTCTAGGTTGTCCGTCAACTTTGGAAATCTAGTCATCACATTAGGCCTATTGATTTAGCACAGAAAGCCTTCTAAACTTGATGAATTTGTTGAAAACAATAAGCATTTTGTCTTAAAAGGCATTACTGATTCTGATGCTGTTCAGTTTGAAGTGTCTGAAAATTGATCCAGATTGGCCAGTTCACAGGAAAAGAGAAAACAAGAGCATTACATTCTACCTTTCAGATCTCCGGGCATACTTTTTATCAAAGAAACATCGGTCTTTATTATTATTTAGCACTTGCATTAGCAAAATGCTTAATACCTCTGTCTCCAGAATAAGACCTGTGGCACTGAATAAGATGACAGTCCTCCTCACAAGAAGTTTACAGGTGGTAGAAAAGGTCAGTGGATACAGGAAGGGGATAATGAGGGGGGAAAAAAAAAGCCGTATAACAGACTTGAGGCACCCAAAAATCAGGCATGTGGAGCTCCTCTTCAGCTGCCTTGGAAATGAATTTCCCAAAGCTGTCATTTCAAGCCTTATGACTACTTCATTCATCCTCTGCAACACACATTTTAATGTATCTCAGTAAAATGGGAAGTTTCCTTTGCTTTTGCACCTGCTTATTAAAATATGAAAAGCTGATTCATGTAAGCATTTTGAAAAACTACCAGTTTACCTCATTATGGGTGACTAAGCTGTATCCACACTGTTTGAAGTGATACTTTCCAATGGTATAAAAATTTCCTGTGGGACTCCTTTTGCAAAGGCAGACGATTCAAGCATGACAGTCACTGTGGTCTGTGCAGGATGGATCTATGTGATGTGAGGTGTGGTACGTGTACTGAATGGTAGCAGTAATTTTGTTAACAATAGAGAAGTGAAAGCTTCAAAGAAATATATTAGTGGCAAACGTGCTAGAAATACAAAATACCAGCTGGCTGGTCCTTCTTGGAGGCAAACCTTTTTTGTTAAATTAAAAGGTCTTTCTCTTTAGGTGGACTATTTATCTGTCATAATTTGACAGTATATGAAAATGATACCTGAATTTATTTTTCCAAAGATAATTGCCCTGGCATTTAATCTCTGCGTCATCTTCTAAATTTTTCCAACACTTTTACTGTTCTTCTACTCTCAGGCAGACTCCACATCTTCCAAATGAAGTGGTATTTTCCCTCACACGGGCAGTCACTTAGTGGCTGTCACAAAGAGAAAATACCTGCTTGTTTGGGGAGGTACACAGGAAGCACAGGAAGGAATAAATACAGCAGAAAGGCAACAGGGCTTGCAAAGCGTGTTGGAAATTCTCCTCCAAGTACCTGGGGACTCTCCTCAGCACACTTCCCACAGCAGGTAAAAAAAAGTCACCTTTCTTTGCAGCTTGCTTTGGTGCCCGGGGGGTGTTTCTGTGTAACGAGTGTCACAGAAACAGCTACAGAGGTCTCAGAGGGCACTGGGAACCCCTGATGCCAATATCATCTCCTGGCCTCCAGTCCACTTGTCTTCAAGGTCTCTCATTTTAAACTCACGGTAAGGAAGCAGAATGATTGCAGGCACAGCTCTGGGACACCCAGTAGCTTTGGGAGGGTGCTTACCACCCGCCAGGATCTTGATTGTGCCAGTTCCTCTCTTGTTTTCAATGATGTTGCGTCTGCTTAGGCACCAAAGGGACTCAAGGCTGCCCCTAACTGCCAAAAAAATACAAAACTTGTGAAAGATTATGTTTGGCAACAGACACTAAAAAGGTTAATTTTCATGGATTTAGACTGAGTATATAAAAAAAGTAATTGTGCTACTACCCTGAAAGGATAAGGATAATTTGGTGGTGAAAAGTGTCAGTAACCACGGATCTAAGCACACAGGGTAATGCGCTGTCATTGACCTGTGCAGGATTTACCCCATGAGACATTTTCTTACACTTCATTACTTTGCCATTCCTAAATCAATACATTTCTCCTCTCAGTGCCCCCTCAAATTTTACGATACGGGAATTTTACTAAGATTGTTTTTGAGCCTTTTGCAATCATTAGAAGTCTGGCTTTCAGGTTCAATACATATGTTATCCAGGCCTCAAATTCTCTCTGCAGAAGCCCTGGGGAGTATATTCAAGGACTTTCATTTCATTTATTATCTTATATTGGATTACATTTTGAAAAATGTTTGGTGCTGGCAGTTGGGGTTTGACATTGAGAACTTCTCAGCTGTTGTATGAACTGTTTAGTAATGTAGCAGAATTTACAATAGTGCTTCATTTTGAGCATCTGCAAATGTACTTTCCTTTTTTTTTTTTTTTGGTGTAGGAGAAATCATGCTGCTTTCAGGCTTGAGAATCTGGATCCTTTATGAAATGCTTCGGTTGGTAAAGCAGGGTGATGAACCTCCCAAAAACTGGACCAAAACATGCTGAAATTTCAGTTTTGCTTTTTAAAGCAAGTAAAATTAGTAGGGTTGCTCCAGCAAATGCTGTTCTTTCAAAGATGTAGGTAGGATGTTGATGGTTAGGAAAGTTTCTAAAAAACATTGATGCCTGTTTATAGTCATAGGTGCATAAATTCCCTTCAGATATTTCCAGATGCTTAAATCATTTTGGAATCTAACATAAATGCACTTTTGAACTCTTACCCTGAAGTAATATTAAAAATTATTTGGGTTCCTAGTCCTAAATGATTTATGAAAGAGGGAAAGCCTGAAAAATTTTATTCCTGCGATTCTTCTAAATACTTTCACTTGTTATCAATTTCACATTCCCTTCCATATTGCCAAAGCCTTTCATTAGTTATTGAGATGTTTATATTTGTACTTTTCTATAGAAGATATACAGGTATATTGGATTCTTCATTTTGCCAGAGCCTGCTGGGAGATGGCTGTATATATTTACCACATCTGTCACGGGAGGATGGAGAGACCTTTAGGTGTTGGGACTATCTTGATAGATTTACATCCTGGAAATTTTTGAAAGAGTGATATGAGCATATCTGATAATGATGGGCTTTTATTTCTCTACAAATCTCTCCCAACTCCTCTCTGAAACTCTTAAAAATGACTGGTTTTACAACTTCTGTGCAACAGGTTTAGCTTAGGGCAGCTCTGTGCAGTGCATAAGATTAGAAGATTTAGATGTGTGAGAGGTTTATGTATGTGCCGCAGAGAAAGGATCCAGGGATCTCTACAGCTTGGGCATCATCTGCTGACTTTCTCATGCCAGCAAGGACATGAGGATTGGGAAAGGAAAAGAGCAATGGGGACGTGGGGAAGGAAATTGAGAAAATTAATTGGAAGCCCCATCTCTCTCTCCTGTATTTCTACTGCAAATAAATGCTTGTGGGGAATACTTCCATCCCATATGAGATGGAGGAGATGTACACAGAGACTGCTAATTTTGTTCTTAGTTCTTACAACATTTCTTAGCAATTCTACCAGGAGCTGCCCTGCATGCAGCAGTGAGCTATCAATTTCCTGCTGTAAAACAAAAAGAGTGTAAGAATAAATTTCATATTGAACAAGCCAGTTACTCATCTATTAGTGGATTTTCCCTCCTGACTAGCTTCATTGCAGCCTTTGGCCTCTCTTTGCTCGCTTTTCTCTGTCTTCTTCCATAGCAATAGGCAACTGCTTCCTATCTGCAATACTGCAGGGAAGCAAACCCCAGCCCAAGCAGCATGATGACGTCCCTCATGTCTCAACCTCACCAGAGAGTTTCAGTCCTGAAATTGAAATTTTTGTTTTCATCAAACTAGAGTCTACTCAAAAAGTTCATCTTTTCAGACAGAGTGGGGTGAGACCATTACGCTGGATTGCAGCAGTACCTCAGTGGGGACCAGCTCAGCTTATTCACACAATTTTTCAGGTTGCTTCACTCCCTACAAAAAGCATCTCAGAGGACACACGGTGGAAACATTAAAGTAGACAGACCAATTCTATTAAAATCAACACCAAAGTTTCCACTGACTTCCCCTGCTTCAGCTGGGGTCTGTGCTGAAGATTCCAGCTGTATTTTGTTGTGCAATGATAAGTTCAATACAGCTTTCTACAGCTCAACTTTGGTAATCAGGGAATGTGTGTCTGGTCATTGCAAAAGTTGAACAGATTAAGCTATGTAAGAAACTTCAGAAAGCCTAGGTGGCCGTTGGAACCTCTTTTGATTTTCATAACATTCTGCTACCTCATTGCACTTCTTTTAAAAATCTGAACTTTGACTTGTTTTCCTCAAAAATTCTAGTTTTCAGAAACATGTAGTTGACTGAAAATGTTTATCATTGTTTTCACTCAGTCTAGAGAAAGAGAAACGCCGAAGGCAGAAAAATTAACAGTCAAGGCAAACTGAGGTGAAAGAGGAGCAGCTTGTTCAGAGTGCATGGCCATGCAAGATGAGAGCCCAGCACACAGTCTCTGATTTCTTCCCATCCATTTGAAGCGTTTTAGCATTTTTAGCAACAAGGGCCAACAGAGGTTCGTCACAATATCTTTCCACCCTAAAATGCTCCCCAAAACACCCTTCCTCCAGAAGCAAGGGTAGTCATGACACAGATTGAGCTTCGTGGATCAGCTTCCTAATGTAGAGGGTGTTCATAGTGGGAACTCTTCTGCTATAGCTTTATTCTGTCAGTGTTGCTGTACTTTGGAATGGGCCTCTGAGCTCCTGCCTAACAAAATATATTGTCTGTCTTACTCTGAATTTATAACTACTGCAAAGAGCAGGGATGGTTTGTTTTGGCCAGCACAGGGTAGCTGTGGTCAGAGTGTGTCTGTTAATTAAAAAGGCACATCCAGACACTGATCCTGCACCTCTGATGGATTATTACCATGTAGTCTGCAGTGACCACCACCTGCAACACAACATACCCCTTCAAAAGATCTCAGGCAGCACCATCCAATCTCAAAGCACACAGCCCAGTCTGGTGGTGCCACATGGTGGTACTTTTCCCAAGAGGGGGAAACATAGTAAGGGAAGACAAGGAAAAGGCTGAGGTACTCAACACCTTCTTTGCCTCAGTCTTTAACAAAAAGATTGACTATCCTCAGGGCAACTGAGCTCCCAAGTTGGTAGGCGGGGATGGGGAGCAGAATATCCCTCCTGAAATCCAGGGGATGTAGGTAGTGAGCTGCTGTGCCACTTAGATCCTAACAAGTCTGTTGGTTCGGATGGGATTCATCCTAGAGTGCTTAAGGAGTTGTCACAAGAGCTAGCTAGGCCGCTCTCCATCATTTATCACCAGTCCTGGCTAACTGGGGAGGTCCCAGATGACTGGAGGTTGGCCAACGTGATGCCCATCCACAGGAAGGGCTGGAATGAGGATTTGGAAAACTATAGGCCTGTCAGCCTGGCCCAGGTGCTTGGCAAGGTTATGGAGCAGATCATCCTGAGTGCCATCGAGCGGCATGTACAAGACAACCAGGGTCTCAGGCCCAGCCAACATGGGTTTAGGAAAGAAAGGTCCTGCCTAACCAATCTTATTTCCTTCTATGACCAGGTGACCCATCTGGCAGATGAGGGGAATGCTGTGGATGTGGTCCACCTAGACTTCAGCAAAGCCTTTGACAAAGTCTCCCACAGCATCCTCCTGGACAAGCTAGCAGCCCATGGCTTGGACAGGTGCACCCTTGGCTGGGTTAGAAACTGTCTGGGTGACTGGGTGCAGAGAGTGGTTGTGAATGGTGCCGCATCCAGCTGGTGTCCGGTGACCAGTGGTGTACCCCAGGGATCAGTACTGGGCCCAGTTCTATTCAACATCTTTACT
>JAAGNO010028352.1:123738-135390 GCA_033439905.1 Ceryle rudis | reverse complement strand
GCCTGGTCTAGTTGAGGGTGTCCCTGCTCACTGCAGGGGGGCTGGACTAGATGACCTTTGGAGGTCCCTTCCAGCCCGAGCCATTCTATGAAATACCTGTGTCTGTAAGAGGAGGTGAAGGTGGAATGTACCTGTATTCCAGCCTCAGTAATTCTTCGTGATTCTGTGTATATAAGTATCTCCTAAATATGATGACATCTAGTGCATGGAGGGCATAAAACTCCCTTTGTAGTAGATTTCATTACTTTTTCACATGGAAATTAAATCCTTTATCCATGCCTTCTTGCTCTTCTTTTCCCATCCCTCCTTTCTGAAAAGGTAAGCTAGTTTGGATGTACCCAGAGTTAAATAAAAACATCAACTCCCCACTCCTTTTGCTTAGCACTGATGAACTGAATTCAAAGCAGTGACTAGAAACAACTGCGTATTTCTGGGCATTTTTAAATTTTGGGGTTTTTTTAAAAATAAAATATACTCTGTAAGAGTATGTCAGCATAATTGCCTGGCTGACTCCCAAGTGAGCACTAATTTCTGTGCTGAGAATATAGCATTAAGAAAACCCTGTTCATTGGGACTTTCATCATGTTAATCCTTATTGTACATTAAATGTTCTTATATTTAAAATAATGGTCCAGCTTTTATCAGCCACAAGATTTTTACTTCTCAGTTTAGTTCAAAGACTGGGACATAACTGAGATTCTCCCAGGGTGACACTGAACACTCAGAACTATTCACACTACAAAATATTTCTATTTCATTTGTGACACAGAAAAAAAACCATGCCTTTTTGTTTCCAGGTAGTATTTCAGTATTCATTAAGCAGTAAAGACTAGTGGTGCAATCCTTAATCACTCAGTCCAGAACTGATGGGAATGGGTAAGGGGTACAGGGTACTCAAAGGGGGGTTCAAATATGGTAGCACTCAGAGCAAGGTGTTTGAGTCAGGCAGATAAAAAGGCTTCTTTACTCAAGGGATCTGCCAGACACAAAATGCTACTTTTGTGCTGCTGCCATTCTCCTTATTCAGCTTAAGAATATTGGCCATTTGTCAGCTGTTTCTCTTTCACCTATTTATATAAAACATGGCATTAAGTCCAGATGAATTTTCCCCTCCCTCTACTTCTCCCCCCCCTCACAGCAAGGGACATTTAAAGACAGGTTTCTTTAAAACACCCAGTGCAGAAAGCACTGTACAGGCAGGATGCAGACACCTTGTTGTGGAGTGGCACCCCTGCAAACATAACTTGTCCCCTTCAGAAGTAAAATGCCGTGGTCACTGAGATACGGGACTAAGGCAGGCTGAGGTACCACCTAAGCCTTGGCATTTCACAGCTGGGAAGCCTAGTGGAAAATATCCTGTAAGAGTTACAGTCTTTTGTAAACTAAACAGGAATCCTGTTTTGTTTTTTTTTTTTTTTACAAAATAAAGCAGTTTTTAATATCAGTCTCTAGACAACTCTAGGTGTCAGCAACTAGCTGCCACTTTTAAGCTGAGGCCATGTATGACTCCAGCGGTTGCCTGGGTCTGAACAGTCACTGATGCCACCTGGAGCTCTGGCAAGGTATTTTGCTGAGTTAGCCTGGACAAATACAATTTAAAGTCACAGATCTGCCTCCTGTGTTCAGCTTTAGCGCTAATCACCCAAAAAATCCCCTCACTAGTCTTTCACCACCAGAGGACAGCCTGCTTCTCCCTAACAGCAGGCACAGCTCCCAGTCTTTTACCACCAAGCCCATACCTCTATTAGCTACCCCACCAGTTCCTAGGACCCAGCCAGGACCTCAAGGGAACTTCATTACCCTCAGCAGCCTTACCTGGGGTTGAGCTACACCTGCAGCCTTATTTAAGCTCAGCCCCAGGCATCTAGGATCTTCACTGGGCTCAGCTGAGCTGTGTGCTGCTCCAGCTCCGTCTCCTGGACGGACCGCAGCTGAGTTTGTAGTATAAGTCACTTTTTTGTTCTGGGGACAGAATTTCTTTTTCTTCTCTTCAAGGTTACTGCATTTCAGCACAAAGGTGATCTTTCTGCCTGGTAGTAACTCGCCTGGGCTAGCAGTAAAGCTTTGCAAAGTCTTGGGTTTATGCTTAGCAGTGGGGGGGCTTATTTTTCCTCATAACTCATCTAACTGCCTTGAAGCTGTCTAATAAGGTGCATCAAAAAGACTTGCATAAATTAGCTGCTTGTGACCTATTATCTTTTGGTAACATACCTAGAATCCCATGATAATGCACATAGCATGTTATTATCCAGGGAACCACATTGTGATCCAGCGTGTTGCGGCGACACATGGCTCACCTTCAACAGCATGAGGTTTTAATAATGATTCACTGATAAGTCCTTATTAGTCTAATGTCATTGAAGGAATCTGCACTAACTTTAATTAAGAGAAATTAGTCTGTGTATTTTCCAGAGGTCCTTTTGTGTGTGTTTGAGGTAGGTGCGGGGTGGGAGTAGTGGTTTAGCCCTCTGCAACATAGAAATCCTGGTCCCAGCTCACACTTAATGTGAAGCTTTGGTCAGTTACAAATCAGTTTTATGGGTAAATGTGTGGCGTATCATTTTTATCTGAACCAAATGTACTTTCTTCTTCCAAAGTAAATAAATACAATATATGCATGGTCTGCCAGAGCTAAAAGGTTGAGAGTCTGGGGATCTGAAAGCGATGATCTGCAGTGCTTGAAGAAAGGCATGGATATGAGGCATTTACAAAATGAAAACTTGCAGCTTCTTAACAACCCTGAAACAACAGGGCATGAGGAGCAAAGGAAGAACAATGAACAAGTGCAACATGCTGAGGAAAAGCTCTTTGTTCATTGGAACCTTGTGTGGCAATTATTCCTTAACGTGAAGCCTCCTGCACTTTTCCTTGATCAGAGTCCATAGCTATGAATGAACATATCTTATTCAGAGCTGTAACTCTTCCTCATCTTCTCTGTGTCTGATTTCTGGGCATGAGAGGACTATGGCTGACCACAGTGGGCTGAGCATATGCAGAGTGGGGTTGAAATCCTGTAGTTACTAACTATGGGTTAACGACACTGCATCTCTCTTGCTACAAGGTTCTCAGGCAATGGCTAAATCCAAGGAAACTAAAAAGAAGCCAGTCTTCTTAGCTGATTTGTTGGTAATGCAATTCTGTTGAGGGGAAAAATATAATTGCCATGTACTCTACTGCTCTCCCTTCTCTCTTCCCTTCCCAGAGCTGATTTAAAGTTTAAGGTGCAACAATGAGTTTCCAGTTTACTTTTTAGCACCACAGTTTAAGACAGCTTCAGTGTTTTCTGAGCTATCTTTCCATGTTAATATGAAGACTTAAATGAAGTTGTCTGCTCATGTCTATAAAAAAGAGGTGTGAAGGCTAATGTGTGAACTCCCCATCCCCAAACTTTTAGAGAGAAACTGAAAGCTTACCAACAGAGATACATGTATCCTCTGTGGCAGTGGAGCACAGGCTGTGTGTGTGTGTGGGGCTGTTGTCCTGGCAGGAGCAGCCGTCAACCCACAGCTGCTCGGTGGCAGCACTTGAGCAAGGAGAGGTGGGGTAGGAAGGTCACCTTCCCTCTGAGGTGCTCAATTTTGGACCCTGGTGCAGAATTCAAACCAACCAAACAAACAAAACACAACCCCAAAAACCAAACCAAAACATCACAAAAATATCCCATCTCCTCAAAAAACCTCACTTTGAGAAGGATTAGTCAAAGGGATTATTTTCACACACCCCCTCCTTACCTTGCCACACTTTATATAGTGGGCAGCATTTGAGAGATGTCTGAATGGTTCAGGATGGTGCTGTAGCGATATCAGTGAACAATGTGAAAATTGTGTTCAACTAAAACAAGAAATAAATGTGACTCCATGTTTACAACTGCTTCATGCAAAGAAGGGCAGACCTCTGCAGAGGCCAGTGTAGAGGCAACTCTAATAGGAACGGTGCTATCAGGGAGAGGAAAAAAACAAAGCAATCAACTAATATGAAGTGACATCTGCTAAGTGAAGAGCTGGGCTCTTTGTTGGTGCCAGCCACTCATGCAACTGGAGAATTGCTTCTGCTAGCTGCTCTGTTTTGCTGTACCAGTGCTGGGGCTCATGTCCAGAAGCATTAGACCAAAGAACACAAATCCAGTCAGACAGCATCAGTGAAGTCATCATGAAGCATCAATAAGGCTGTGCTGGTCCAGCAGAAATGACTCACTGAGGAATAAGTTTTTTGTTTGCCGGTGCCATATTGATAAACTTCACTGAAGTGAAAATGTGTAATTTCAGACCTGCAGGTCTCTTCCAGGAAGGTGTGATGAGCAAGAGGTCCCATCATGGTCTTATGTAGGCAAGTCTTTGAGCAGCTGCACTCGAGCTTTGCTTCAGTGTAGGGTCAATCAGCACACATTTGCCCAAATACTGCTTCTTACTGTGTATGTGCATCTCTGTGCAGTGGATGACTTTTGAGTATTAATAAATTCACTCTCTACCATGCTCTTTCTGTAGTTCTTTTGCTGCAAGGCTTCCTACTGATTTCTTGACAGTAGAAGGAATCAGCTGTACACAAGGTAATTAAAATACTGAGTTTTGGAAACCATTAGTATTTGTAGTTCCTGTTGCAACAGCACTGGCCTGTAGTTCCCACCCCTTTCCTTGAGAAACAGCTAACTACAAATAAGCAAACCTACCCCTGGCTGTTTAACAGTCACAAGCCTTCTGTTTTTGATGATAATATAATGATAAACGTGAAGCAGGTACTAGACGGAGATTTTACAAGGGGAGATTGGGAGGAGTTGAAAGCATATGCTTCCCACAACTCTTGTGTCAAATAATGATGAAACAAAACAGGGTGGGTGGTGGGGGAGTGTGATAAATCTCAAAGGCACTCTGAATTCAATGCATAAATAATTTTGGACATCAGGAGTGGGCTTAGTAACTGCATGCTGTGAGTGTGATATTTTAGCTGGGCACGGGCAGAGATTGGTGGTGTGGAGATGTGTAAGAGAGCATCAGCGTGGATGTTCAGCAGTGGATGGACATCTGCTGTTAGGTTAGAAGAATAGAGTGCCTGACAGCTCCAGATGGCTTCTGTCATAATTATTAGGACTGCAATGTTCAAGTTCAATGCCTTGGAAATATATTTTGGTTTAACACTGCGTTTAGAAATCTAAGTGCTGGCATCAGTTTGCTAAATGCTGCCCAGCTGGCAGAACTTGTGGGCTGATCTCAAAATCCCAGTGTTTCTGTAAGAGCAGGAGGTAAGGATGGTGAGCTAGGGCATACAGATACTTGCATAGAAGGGGGGATTTAAGGAGGGCTGCCCGTGCTACTCTGCCATATGTCATTTAAGAAGGCTGTTCTGAGGGGCTTTAGTTCTTTGTTATCTGCTCCTCCCAAGAAGCTTTTGATTTTGGTGCTTGTATTCTGGCTCCTGTAATGGAGACAGATAAACTGTAAGGCTGGCAGACAGAGATGATGTAGTGTAAATGCCTGGATAAAGTATTAAGAATGAATGAGCGGTTGTTAGTTTTTGATAGACTCTTTTTGAGAAAGGTTAATGTCAAAGATCCAGCAATGCTTCAGCACAACAGGAGGAGGAGCCAGTGAGTGATTTGTCAGCTTTTGGTCATTTACTGGTCTTTTATGTATTCCAGAGAGAAAACTTAAATATGGTGAATATCTTAATGGAAAATGGAAGGCACTTAAAGGAAAAACAGAGTGATAATATATTACAGGATACTGCATTTTGACTGGTATGGTCCTTGTTGTTAAAGTTGCTAATTATTTCCCACTATAATACTCTAGTTGGATTTACTTAAAGTTTGGTTGAAGTTTATAAGAATTTGGGGTGAAATTTGCAGTGTGGAGCTTTGAACTAAAAATCTGAGCAAAATATTTCTAAGTTGTTTGAAGCCACTGTTTTTACTGAACTTCTAGGATGTTGGGTTTTTTTAACCTTACACAAAATGGAAAACATTGGAAGTTTACCGGTCTTATCTTGTTGGAAATCCTCAACTTTGTGTTGAGGTAGCTGAGTCTGAAAGCTCATGGAGTCACTGAGCACTTCAAGATCCATTAATGAAAAAGAACAGGCTATTACTGAGAAGGTATCCACCCAGTTTAGTTTTTCCTCTGTGTATAGAATTAAAGCTATAATGAATTGTAATTCAATTAGGAGTCGCTCTTGGGTGCCTATTAATCAAATTGGAGGTGCAGAGCACTCAGTTGCACCCCAGGGCAATTTGTTATGCAAGGTAGAGGCTGAAATAGTTATTCTTCCAGTGTTTCTGGTGGTTGTGTCTCCTCTAGTGCATGTTGAGGAGTAGAATTCTTAATATTCACTCAGAGGTTTGAAATAAAAGTTTTGTTTTTCTGCACCTCAACAAGAAGATGTGAAATGTCACATTCATTTCTAAATTCTTACTGATGTCAAGGATTCCATAATATCTCCTTGGCATTGTTCCCTCAATTTGGACAGTGAAATACATTTGTTGCTTGCAGCCCTTCAGAGACTTAAATATTAAGATACCAGAGGCCAGCTGTGTTTTTCAGCATGATGCCATTACCAGTGCTTCAGATCTTAAAACTGTAATTCAGCTTTAACATTCTGCCATTCTAGCCTAGGCACTGTATGATCTCATTGGTTTTGTAGAAAGATGTTTAATACTAGTGAAAGCAATTAATGATGAAATGGCATTATGGGATACATGCAAATCTAAGTGAGTTGCATCTCGGTTATTTGGGCTTCTTAATGAACCACAACTTTAAAGATCAGTGTCAACGGATTTTGCAGGTGTAAGTAAACTTACAAACAACTAGAAGTAATGGAACTCAACTCAGTTAGAAGGAAAGGCAAAGTGACAAGCAGTAATCTCAAAAACTTTAAGTGTTTGACCAAGTTGTAAGCCAGGTAAAAAACAAGGACCTTTTATAAGAAATGTCAAATGCTTTTCATAAGAAGTGACTGTACCTGAGCTACTTATAACTGCATTTGAGTGATTTTATTTTTTTTATGCATTGCTCATGAAATATTCACACTGGCTCACATGAGCTTTCTGAGATGTATTACTGAATGGCTAAAAGACTTGGCAAAGGATGACAAATATCAGACCTGAGCTGAGATAAAACGTCTCTGAAGTGTTGCTGTGAGAAATGGTAATAGCTCTTGTCCTTTTTAACACCTTTCCTAGAAAACAAGATAAAGTGCGGAGTGTGGTGGAAGTGCACCTACAAATAGGAAAGTTAATTCAAAAGGAGATGAGGACTGGCAGATGGAAAGGAGTGGAAAATCTCATCCTGTGAAGGAGGCAGGTGGAAACAGAGGAAAGGTAGTATGAGCTGGGAAGTTCCAGAAAGCAGTAAGTACACATATAGAGATTTTATTCTTGGGCAAGAGGGAGCTGGAGACACCGAGAGAAGCAAATCTGTTTCTCTTTCACAAATACACAAACATGTAAATCAAATGCACAAAAATACCTTGCAGGAGACAAAAGAGAACCGTTTCAGCAGTAGCTTCGTGCATGGATCACAAACTGTCACGAGTCTCTCTGCACAGCAATCACCCTGCAACAACACAACAATTTCTGGCTGTTTAAGGACCAGGAAAATACCAACAGGCTGGAGGATATTCTGGGAAAAGGAATAGTTACTTTGAGAGGGTTGAGGTGAAAAACTGACCTAAGCTGAAGGCCAGGGAGGGCGGCAGATGCCAAACCCCAGATCTGGGTCTGCTCTGGATGGGAACATCATCTTTAGATCCGATCAGTATTTTTTTCACTACATGTTAATGTCAAATTACTTACAGTGTTTCAGTACCCTTCGTACTTGCTTCTCTGTCATTGCTGAGTCAGTTTGAAAGTATCTTGAAGATGAAGTTATTTCCTGGAGGAATTCTTGTATGTGTACCCCCAGCAGTTCATCGTTCTTATCTGCTATATTCATTGTCAGGAGGAAGAGGATTTTTTTTGTTTGTTTTTGCACATACTGAGCAATTGAAATGTCTCCTTCTCATTTTCCTTTTTGGAAGTTTAGTTATTAACTAGCTCCTGCCTACTTCTGGCATTTAACCTTTCTAGAAAGTTGACATAATTTATTTCTCTTTTTATTGTCATCCATGTACTTGCTTTTTTTTCCCCAGAGAATCTGTTCCTGAATTACTCTCTCAATCTTCTCTTGACTGAAAGGATGCAATGGAACTGATTATTGCATTTCAAGTCCATCTTTCCGCATCAAAAGGCAGCAGAATATTCTGCTGATTCCCTCTACTAGTTAGGAAACAAAGGAACTAAAGACCAAGTTGTGTGAAGTATGTCCTAGTGTAATGACACATCCATCCAGATGTTAATTCATCAAAATACAGACTTCCATCACATGGGATGCATGTTAAGTGAAGCAGTAAGCTTCTTGGATTTGATGGGAATGCTTGATATCCATCCCACATTATGGGTATCTTCCCAAGAGAGGGCAGAGAGATCACATTATTCCTTTTCTATACATAAATCCTTTTCGCATATGGAAATTGTAATTGGTTCCTCCTCGCTGCTCTGAACATTGAACATTCATGCATCATGTCCCTGTGTGTTGTTTATCTTTCTGACAAACTGGAGGATATTGCTGATGCCCTGTTGCTATCATCAATCCTTTTCTGCAGAACTGTCAGCCACCTAATTGCACCTCTTCTTTCACTTGGGTAGAGGATTATTAACAAACTAAATGTAGGGGCTTTATTTGCCCCCCTTTTTTTCAGTCCATTCCTGTAACTTCACAAGAGTATTCTGAATTTTGTCCTAAATAGGCCTAGAGAAGTCTATACAAAATGAACACTCAGAATGGGAACTTTGAGGAGATTCATCACTGCAGAACAATACAGTGGAGTCATTAAGAGTAAATGGAGGGCCCAACAATGAAGCTAAGAAACACTCAAACCTGGGAGCATGTTTAATGAAATGGCACTTCTAAGTAAACAGTTATATTAATTTATTTTTTTTTTTAAAGCAACAATAACAGGATACACAGGAGTAAAAACAAAGCTGCAGTCAAAGCTGCATTTTTGTATGATACCAATTGGAAGTTAAGGAAACAGAAATCAAGGCTCGGTTGTGAATAGAACATGTACTTTGAATCAAGATAGGTGTGAAAATATTGTGGAGAAATTGTGTTTCTGAGAAAGCTGCATATGTTGGCCTTGTTAATGAAGTTTGGAGTCATGGTAACACTTTTCTGCTTCATGAGTTTGCTTGCAGTATCTTTTCTAATTGCTATGAGTGCAACCTTTTCAGCAAACAGACATGGGAGGAAAAATGAAACCCCTCTGACGTCTGTTTATTGACACCAGTGGGGATCCAAATTATACTTGTTTAAGAGGACCAAGCTATGTTTTTGTCAAACTTTGACCATGTACTGAAGAGCTTTATTCTACTAATATATAAGCAAACTCATTTGTTTTAACCCCTAAAAATGAATGTAGGTAACTTCACTTGTGTCCACCAAACATTTGGTGTAACTTTACTGCACAAAGTTAGTATGTCCTTTTTTCTTTAGCTGAAAAAGGAGGGGGAAAACTTTGATTTCTGAAAGAAATCAACGTATGAGGTCCCCACTGAAATCTACAACAGAAATGAAGGATTAAATGAGATGTTTATTAGCTTGCAATTCCTAATTTATGAGGCTAAAGTCTGTTTATTGCTGGCACTGTTATTGTTTTCAAATAATTTAATTTCTTGTGATTTGGTGTTTGTGCTTGGGAAGGAAAGGCATCATTATATTAGTTATAGTAATTGGCGAGGAAAAAAAACCCCAAATGTTTTGTGGAAAGGCTATGAAACATCTTCTTTTGTAAAAGAGCTACCTGAGGAAGATTTTACATGTGCCCTCAAAGGCAAGCTCCAGATCTACCCTGCACATCAACTTTTACTTTTCTTTCTTCCTTTCCTGGATTGTGAGGAAATTGATCAGGTTTGGAAAACATAGCTCAAAAAAAAACCCCAAATCAGTACTTCCATTTCACCTCAAGCAGCAAAGCACAAAAATGGTACTACCTCAAAAACAAGAGCCTGTTCTTGGATGCCAAATAGAGATGTCAATAGAGAGATGTCTGTGCTTATGATATCAGAAGGGTGTTGCCAAGAAAGGGAAGGCTTAAATACAGGTATAGTTAGAAAAGCATCAAGAAGTACTTTTTCAGTGAAGCAGAGTTGGGGGGAACAGAAGAATAAGCTGAAATAACTTGTGCTGAAAGCCTTTAAGGGCAGCAGAGTGACAGTGTAAAACTTGAGTAAAAACAAAATCCAATAGATTCCAGAACTATTTACCAGCTAGGACCAGGCGGACTTGAGTGTTTGTTGGCCTGCAATTAATAAGGACTGAAAATTAGAAGAGATCGTTTTGGAATGTGTGTTTAGCACTGCAAATCCCTCTGACCTTTGAAGAGCTGATTTTCCTCCTAGCCACTCTAAGATGTTTTTCCCTCTCCCTTTTGCAAAGGTATGTGGATGCAAATGCACCTGCTTTGTTTAGGCTGTCTGATGGATGATGACACGAGTTCAAAGGGAATAATAAGCAGTGGGGTTACATGTGCAACAACACAGACTGGGCAGACTATTCAAGGCTAAAACTCTTCAGCTGTGAGTTGATGGGCCACTAAAACTATAGGCAAAGCCTCAAAGAGGTTTAGCCTGGACTTTATAACTGATAAGAGGGAAAGGTGATTAATAGGAGTGTTATGGGATACTCAAGGGGGAAACTGTGGGACTACGCAAACATTTTTAAGGAAACCTCCCTGATTTCTGTACACTTAAATATGAATATGCCATCGTGGACGACACTAGCCATAAAAGAGTGTGTCTAATGCCTTGTAGATCCTTGTGCCATCAATAATATCATGTATGTGTAGGAATTACAATTTATTTACAACCAGAGTGTCTCTGGCCCGTCCTTTGTCTTGATTGAGCTCTGTTTCAGAGGCAGCTAATAAATGAAGAGAAAGGGAATAGGATCTGATGGTGTGGGCGTGCAGCTCATTTCAAGTGCATCAGGGTATGGCCTCTGCAGTGGGGGAACAGAAAAAGCTTACAATTACCTGAAACAAAACAGTGTTTCGTTCATGCTGTAAAGGACAAGGTGGAGGGAGCAGTGAGATCCAGCAATTGCTGTAGTGGATTGAATGCTGAGCAGTTTTGCTTTTCGGAAGGGTGAGGGCTGGCTGGACAGACAGATTACTTGTGACAGCAGGATGTGACTGCCCTAGCTTTAGCTCTTCCTGCCTTGCAGAGCTCTGCAACACTGTTATCACTGTGCTTTGGACATCAGTGAGTGCAAAAGACAGCTTGGTCTTGTGCTGTAAAATATGACCAGGGTGGCTTTCAGTGCAGCCACCAGACATATACAGGGTACTTTGGATACTTTGAACAGGAAAAGCATCTTCATGGCACCCATGGGCCATTTTAGCCTGCAGGGTAACAGAAAGGGCACCAGTTCTTTCTACAGAATGTAGGAAAACATCTGCAAAATAGGAAAGGTTTCTTATAGATGTGCAAATATTTTACATGCAAAAGATAATGTTTCCCTTTGTCTTTATAGAAAACCACCTTGGCACACCTTGTGATTAATTTGCTCTCTGCTGGAGATCAGGAAACTTTGCTCCTGGTAAAGGCAGTGGTGGGCTTTGCATATATAT
>JAAGNO010028352.1:112013-123687 GCA_033439905.1 Ceryle rudis | reverse complement strand
TTCTGCATCAAAAGACAGCAGAATATTCTGCTGGACCCTGTGCTGGAATTACTGCTGGTGTTGGTGAAATTGCTCCTTGTTAACATTGTGCTTTGGCCTTAAGCAGTTCTAACAGAAAACAGCCCTGTGGCTCATAGTGATCTGCAGAGTGTATTTCTGCACTATTTAAACAAAAAACAGGGTTGTAAGCTGCCTATTTTTCCTGCTGAGGAGCTGGCCCAAGCAGCGTAAGCTGGGCTGTTGGCCATGCTGCGACAACCCAAAGCATCAAGTGGGAACACGGATTTGTGCCGTGTTCACACAGATGATTTCTGCCAGTAACCCGGGGGTACCAGCAGCTGTGTTCTTAGTGCCAAACCGTGGTCCCTGATCCATTTTCTTATTTTACCCCTTGTAGGGTAAAATATTATTGCATTTTGCCAACCCCAAGAGAGCGAATTGAGACAGCGTGTACAAAATCTGTGTCCGTTCAGTCATGGGTTTGCCATCCCGGAGCTAGATTCATTTACATTATCTGTCATTACCTTGTAGCAAGCCGGACGTAAATTGAGAGTAAAACATAGCTGTGGGCAACTAGCTTTTTGTGCACAATTGCAGTAATAATTTAGAGTAATTTCTTTTGCTATTCTGTTATGTCAGGTTTTTAGCCATTTAAAATGAAAAGACACATACAGGGGAGTTTGTGATAATCATGCTTCAAAATGCCATTTAGAATAATTGTGATGCTCCAGCCCTGTTCAACCCTTTCACAGGGAGGAGAAAAATAACACTTTATTAAAACAGGAAATGTCCACAGCAAAGACCAACGTTAAATCACAGCAGGAAGCAACATAAAAATCACTTCTTTCAAAATTAACTCCTTTTGGTGAACACACAGCCTCTACCCTGGCATAATTTTGCTTGAAGTGCAGGGTACAGAACAAAAGGGAAGCCACTTAAGTGTGTGTGGGGGTAATAAAAACTGTCAATTATATATGAAAATCAGAGTTCATTACTTAATACTTTGATACTGTGGGGGATGCTTCAGGATCAGGAAGGGACTGGGAAATAAGTGGTTTCTGAGTTTATTAGGACATAGGGTTCTTTGTCTAAACAAATCTACTGTACTGGAAGATAGCATCCTGTGAGGGAGTAACTGGCTATGGTGTGTAGTGGGACTGTTTTCTTGTTCAGCCCTTTTATCACTCGGAAATCTGAAGTTCACTCTTACAACTGCAAGACCTTGACACAAATGAAACGGGATGGGAGAACATTTCATTTCAGCTACTAATCTTTAATTGGTCTTACAAGCTATGTAGAAGATACGAAGACACAAGATACAAAGCTAAGGGAAAAATTTTATTCCAGGTTTTTGGTTTTGCCAGGAACATGAGAGATGGGTTACAGAAAATGCTAATGAAACTCTCACTAATGTCTGTTCTATGATTATTCTTTTTAATTTTTTTTAATGTGCCTTATGGAAAAATAGTCTTAAGTTTTCACACTCTTGTCATTTCCAGATAGAGTGGGGGAAAAAAAAACTTTGCAGGGATAGAAGGGGCAAGCTCATGAAATGGAGCAGTTCAATTTGATCTGATCCCTGTTAGTTTTTGAACTTTCAGTGAAGCTATTAAATTCGAGACACTGGAAGGCAATTTGTACACCAGCACCTGAACACTAATGATTTGTGAGATTTACCGTTAAACATGACCAATGCCAATAAACTGTCCTTTCTGAAGAAAGTAGCCATACTTTTATCTAAGTCATTTTACAGCAAGAAGTAATTCTTTTACATAAAGTGGCTTGTACATGCAAAGTTGGGGGTCCTACTGTGAGTAAAGAGAAGCAGAATTCAGAAAATGAGCTTCTGGTTTGTCAGTCAGGCTTGGCAAGTTGTGACATTACAGCCTTCCAGTGGATGTGGCAATAGCAAAGCTGAGCAACGTAATAGCAGCAAAAATAAATGCAGAAGGTTGCAAACAAAACCATCAAGTCTAGCCCTGAGCTAAGAGGAAGCTGAGTTTCAGAGAGGAAAAGATAGTCAAAACATACATTGTGTGGTCTTGGAGCAAAGAGCGCGTGGATGAAGTGGAGGGGATATTCTAAAAATAAGGGATGCCAAAAGGAAAAATTGGTCCAGACACCTCAAGACAACTGCAAATGTGGAACTTGGGTACAGTCTGTTCAGATGTGAAGCAGGAGCTGGAATGTGGATGACAAATGACATGAAGCATTCCCCTTCCCTGCTCTCAAGGACAACAGGGGTATGACAGCGACAGCCAGGACCAGGACTCGGCATGCAGAGCAGTGTGAGCATGTGCAGACGCCAGCACTGCTGGGCCAGATCCTTTCCCAGGGAGCTGCAACTCATGGTGGCCCCAGCAAAGGAGTACGACAGCTGTACGACGTGCCCAAGAGCTACCAGAAGATTTAAAGGCTGCTTTTCCCCATTATCTCCCTCAATGCCGTTTTCTCTCCACAGCAATGACCATTCACATTTTCCTAATTCCTTGACTTAATCTGCCAAGTGTCAGAGGTAATTTGTATCAACATGGGGAAAGTGCAAATTTGAAACGCATCTTGTTACAGGGTTCTTGGTGTTCTTTCTTCCAGCTGGCACTGGGGATCTCGCTGTCCCTAACAGTCCTCCTTTAAATCACACAGATGATTGCATAGTAACAACCACTTTCTATATTTGTATTAGGGGATCACAAAATAGTACCATATTTGGGGGATCTGGCAGTGACCCCAGAGTAATTCTGCATGACCAGAGTTGGAGACTTTGCCTGGAGTGTGTAGGAAATCTCTAAATGCTGATGGAATGAATTCAGAATCACAGAATGTTAGGGGTTGGAAGGTACCTTGAAAGACCCCGTCCAACCCCTTTACAGAACAGGATCATCTAGATCAGGTCACACAGGAACATGTCCAGGTGGGTTTTGAATGTCTCCAGAGAAGAAGACTCCACAACCTCCCTGGGCAGCCTGTTCTAGGCTCTGTTACAATGAAAAAGTTTCTTCTTATGTTTACACAGAATGTCCTCTGTTCCAGCTTGCATCCATTGCCCTTTGTCGTACTATTGGACGTCACTGACAAGAGGCTGGCTCCATCCTCCTGACACCCACCCTTTACATATTTATAAACATTAATGAGATCACCCCTCAGTCTCCTCCAAGCTAAGGAGACCCAGCTCCCTCAGCCTTTCCTCATAAGGGAGATGTTCCACTCCTTTCATTGTCTTCATGGCTCTGCGCTGGAGTTTTTCAAGCAGTTCACTATCCTTGAACCGAGGGGCCCAGAACTGGACTGAATAAATAACTCATTTCCTTTTGTCAGGTACTAGGCTCTGATCAATTCTAGTATGGTTCAGGGAGCAATTATTTCATATGCTTCAAGCAGTCAGACTGTTCAAAGGACTAACCTGAGACCAAAACTTTGCTGCATGAAAAATACTTGGTGTTCAGACCCTGTCAGAACAGGAAGCTAATGAGTACTCCTACAATGAAGACTGAGTGACATTTTTCATGCTTTGGAAAGCAAAAGCTCTGGCACCAGGAGCATTACTTCATGTGATGGTGCTTCAAAGTTCAGTGGGGCTGCTTTGCTTCAAGGATCGCTACCAGTGAGGGCAGACAGAATGGTATGGCTCTTCTGAAATGGGACTTCCACTTGCTCAAGATCTTGGCATTGCTTCCTTGTTCTTCCATTACAGTTTGTCTCATCATTTTAATCTGCAGGATCCTGACATTTTTGGCTTTTTTCCATTGCCAGCCCCCAGAGGACTGAGGATCATAGTCATCAGCTTGCTCAAAATCAGTGCTGATGTATTCAAGAGGCAAGTGGTACCTCACCAGATGCAAACAGTCATAAATTGATCCCTAGGATTAATTTGCATAATGATCTGATCCATCTTATTCTGAGAAGTTTGTAGGAGCTTCTTTTTTGGATGATAATGGCTTGTGTGAGCCTTTCTGTGCACCTTATTAACTTTATAAAGATGATGGTCTTGTGTTTGTAGCCTTAAGCTGGATGGTTTGTTATGACACAGGTAGTTTCTGATTTAATATATTGGGCATTTTATGTTCTGGAAGACTTATGATAAGCAAGTATTCACAGAGCAGTCTAATCAGGGAAACATTTATTTTTCTCAACAGTGGAGCAGTGATTTGAATGTGTTTTCACAATGTGAGAGGCACCTTGAGAAGTCTAGTTAGAGAAGTACTTGTATTCTGATATTCTATGATTGTTCACATCCCTGATCTTGTAGGGAATGCTGCCTTTTTAAAAATCGTTATTATTTTCTTAAAGGCATAGTCTTTGTCTTTCCATCTGTCTGAGGGATCTCACAAAGGAAAGAGAACTTGCAGTGTTTCTCACTGCTGAGAGGATTTTTCCTGATTCTGACTGAATTCATTTCAGAAGCTTGATCCAGCTGACAGCCACCTCAGACTACTACCCTGCTTATTGCTGTTGGTATTTAGATGCAATCAAGACTGGAGGCTTGATGACAGCCAAAGGAACTCCCAAGAAAACCTCTGGTGATTCAGGACACAGCAGCACTGGTCTAGGCAGAATCGATGAAAGCAGCAGATCACGTAAGGCTAATTAGGACCATGGTCTTGAAGAGGCATTTTCTAGCACTGTTCTGAAGCTAGAGATGGATTTAGGTACATACTTCACCTTGCAAGTGCTACTCCTAAGTTTTCCAACTGACACGTTTTTTGAAAAGTACAGGGGCTTTAAAGTGCATCTTAGTAAGTGAGGTGTTTAAATGGATGTCTCATAACATGCTGCACTAAGACAGTAAAATAAGTGGCTCGTTTATTTCTGAGATCAACAGAGAACAATTACCAAGCAGGGTAATAAAGTACCTTCTGGCCACACTGGTTCATTCTCACCCTGCCTCCAGATACCTGCAGAGCTCAGAAGTGAGTGCAGTGATTCATTCAAGGAGTGACCCCTGCTCTGCATTGCAGGAGAGCGAGGATGGCTTTGCACAGCAGCACAGAGGAGCTGAGGATAGGAGGTACAAAGGTGAAATCCTGTGTTTGCATCTACTTCTGCTGTGCCCTGTTTGTGAGGACCTGTAAACCCACAGGGTTGTCTTTTTATGCCTTGAGTGTGCATGCCTGGGGGGTTTCTAGAAAGCTTATAACCCCAGTGGTTCAACTGACAGAAATACCTTATAAGCTGTTGGGAGGAAGGAGTGGCTCGAGAAACTAAGGTCACTTCAAATATGCGGAGACCAGCCAAGCGAGGATTGTCTTATTCCCCCAAAATCTGAAACAGCCACCCAAGTTGCTTCCAGTGGGAACCAGTCAAAACCAGGCTGGGAATAAACAGGACTTCCATTCTTACTTAAATACCTGTGAATGCCAGTGATGAATACTGCACCAATGGCCAACTCCTCCCTGATGTAGAGGGATGAACAAGAGACTTTGTAAATGGCTTTAGAGCATGGAAGACTCTGGATTTATGGTGATAGCTGATGTTTTCCCCAATATGCATCAACCTGACTGATTTCTTTCTATGTTTGTGGCCTGCATGTCCTCTAACCAGTCTTAATGCAACAGTAAGAAGCATCAGTGGCAGTGAACACGGATGTATTGTTGCTTCAACAATAGAAGTTTCTTTTCTATAAAAAATTTAGGTCTTTTACTCCAGTCACATAATCTCTGTTTTCTGAACTTTTAGTGAGGGAGAACTAAAAGTGCTTTATAATGTTTTCTCTTTCATGGGCTTCATGGAAAGCAAGACTGAAAAGTAATGCAAACAAAAAGGGAGATCGTTTAGTTTTCAGTTCTCTTTTACTCAGAATTCCTTAATTTATCCACCTACATGTCTTGCATACTATAACATTTCTCCTGTCATTTCTGGTGAAAAGAAATTAGGGGAAGAGTAGAAGAAAATACTACATATGTTTTTTAAAAAACTTTTCTCAGTTTGTTCAGTTTTGTTGCAATTGGTGAATTCTCAGTTTCCCGTCCCCAAGACACAAACCTCTGGGTTGTTTACTTCTCCCTCCCTAAATTTCAGTCTGTTGCTAGACTGCCTTTGACAGCTCTGAGAGGCTGACTGATTGTCCAGAAAGACGGTGCTGGTTTTAAAAATTGCTTTTTGAATCAGAAGCTGTCCTGTTCAATCCTGTGATGCTGCACTGAAGACATGATCCAGCAGAAGTCAGCCCTGCTCAGTACCTTTCATTCTATATTTGCTGCTGGAGAGAATTTAAGTGTTTTACCTACTTCTATTAACTTCCAGATACTTAAGGCAGGATTTTAGCAGTTCTCTGCTAAATATTCAAGGCAGTGAGGGGAATAAGAATCAGTGACCTGTGTTTAAAATTTGCAGTCGTCTCTGTGCTGAGTGTTTGCAATGCTTTGTTTCATTTTGGGGCGATGTATTCAGCTCCAGCATCATGAGGCATTGCTCAGAAAACATGTCTGACAGTATCTCCTTAAAGTAGCGAACACTCTCCTGCATAGATGCTGTTAGGAAAAACAGCATCGTTTATAAGTTGCTGGGTTCAGATTGTGGGTTCTCTGGCTGAAAAATGCAAGAATGGCTGCTGGCACCAGAGTCAGGGAAGGGAAGCCCTACCAAGTTATGCTAAGAGATTTTTCTCCCCTTCATTTTGGCCATCAATCACAAGAAAGACCACTCTGAAAGATGTCCTCTCAGTCAAAGAAAGAGAGGAAAAGGGTAAATTCTCATGATTTTTTCATTTCCTACTTTCTTTTTAATCTAACCACCTGGGGCTTTTTGCTTCCCTTTCTGAATAATGCACAAAGCAGCAAAGGACAATATATGAAAAAGAAATGAAATGTCTGAATGATAACAGCTGATTTAGACCTCAGACTCCTGGGATAAAAGGGGAATTGAAGAAAGAAAGAAAAAAGTTTGAGCTAATTGCAGATAACACTCCTTTCAGCATCCAACATCCCCTGCCTGGGGACCCAGGATAGCCCCTATCCATATAACTCATTATTTAATAATATTGCTTATTTGGAAGACCAGACACTTTTAGATACTCCAGTATGTCCACAAATTTTCATCCTGAAACTGCTGAAATCTGAAATACCTATTTTGTCTTTGTAGAAATAATATTAATTTGCTAAGATGCTGACTCAGATAAGTAATGGTTGGGAACACTGTGGTTGGGAAACTTAGTTACTACTTAGTTACTACTCCAGACTTGCCAGTACAAAACAAAACAAGAATTTGCTGCCATTTTAAGTTTGTTTATGATTGCTACAAAAAAAAATGATATAATTTTCTTTAATCAAATTCCTCATATCATGCCTGGCTCTCTGAAGAGCACAACCTAACATCAACAGATCTGCTGACCTGATTTCAGAGTGGGAGCTTAGCAAAGGATCTGTCCCAGGACTGCTGTTACTTTGGGGCACCTATCTGAGCTGGTTTTGGGGGTTGCGTATCCTGAGCAGTGCAGCAGATACACAGCTTTACAACAGCACATTCACCACCACTGGGTGACTGATCACAACCCCAACAGAATTTGGTGCCCTTGAGCAGAAGCAACACTGAACTACCTCGGTAAGGACAAACCCCATCTTGCTTCATACTGCAGAGCAAACTCTCTGTTGGACTCACTGGTGTTACTTATGTCAGAAACTGGTGCATGTGGTACTGAGTCTCCAAGCCGCAGCCTACTCCTGCTGTAGGACTACAGCCCTCTGGTGGTACCCAATCATGTATTTTGTGAAGAGCTATATGACATCATCGCTAAAACTCAACTTTGGGCCCTTGACCATTACGGTGTTGCCTGGAGGGGTAGGAATGTCACTGGAGGGGAAGTCCAAAAAGCAGGGTGCAATTCAGCATCCAGCTGTGATACACTGCACAGAAACCACCCACCAAAGAATTTCTAAAGCAAATAGAACGACTGCATGCAAGGATGCTGAAGAAGTGGGAGAGTATGGATCACATCAGGACTGGGAGAGACCTCGGATATTGTTGCCAGGGCCCTGGGCCCCTAAAAGACCAGTAAGGACCCCTCTGTAGTGTCCTGACAGTTATCAGTCACTCTTTTCCTCCCTAAGGTTGGATGAGCAAAATATGTCTCAGTCCTGGGCAATGTTTTAGCCTGATTCTTAAACTGTTTCAGTGACTGAGATTTTGAAATCTTTTATTTCCTGTGCTTTATTAGGAGAACAGTTACACTACTTTCCTCATAACTCACTCCTGTCTTACACCATGAAGCTTAAACTCATTATTTCTTGGCCTGTTCACTATGGGCATGGAAAAAAAACCAAAACACAACTTTTTGTTAGTGTGCTGAACTCTTATATATTTGAATATATGTCCCTTTTGAGTCTTCCTTAAAGCTCTTCAGTATAAATTCATTTAATCTTCCTCATCAGTCATATTCACAAAGAAATTTGGCTTTTGGCACAGCAGTTCTTTTCAGCCACGTGACATGGCTTTTGAGCATCAGTTCCCAAGAATATGAAGAATAACCACAGTTTCCATCTAATGAGACCTTGCCATGAAAAGCTTGTGACACATTTCGTTAGCATGGCCCGCTCTGAAGTTCTCTTCTGGGCTGCAGACACAAGAAACTGTGGACTATGGCATCGGGCTCTTAACAAAGCAGAATAACTTGAAAAGACAGCAATAGTCTGAGTGCCTCAGCTGGATGGGAATGATAGAACCTCACCGTTGTCTGTGATCATTTCATAGCAGCTGAATAGACAGACCAACAAGCTGTCATATTACCACTTGAGAATATACTGTGCTTGGAGGATTGATTTGAAAACCCTGAGTAAGCTGCCTGTGGGGATCTGTTTCAGCTCTTACCCTGTCTTGACCCATTGATGTCTAAAGGTTTTTTACCATGAGAAGAGGAGCACAGCTGGAAGTCCTCTGGGTAGGGTGGGTACAGGAGCCCCAGGGCTGCCCTGCAGCCACAGCCAGTACTATCTTAGCTGCCGATCTGGTAGATCACAGACTAAGGCTGGGCCTGTTCTTAGCAGAAAGCTAAAATTTCACTTGGATATTTTGTTTGTTTGTTTGTTTTTACTTAATTATTTTTTATTTGTTTTGATTTAGCATGAACTTGTGTCGGCTTAGCCAAGCAGTTAGGATACAAGCAGGTTGATGGCTCTGACAAAGGAGATATAAGCCAAGGTAGTCTGTGAAGGAGTTTATAGCAATACAAGCAATTAAAGAAGGAACAAACCACCCTCTTGTACCAGGGATTTATTGAACTGTACAGCAGTAGATGAATACCCGTTTTGGGGTGATGATGATGTATCATATAGGGCATTTAAACTGCAAAGAGCCAACCTTCAGGTTTTGTTCTTGAAAGAACAAGTCATGCATATTCTGGGGACAAAGAGGGAATAATACAGATTGTTTATGTTCTTCCTTGTTTATGCTGCAGGCATGAGGTTAAAAAGATTGCATGTTTTGTCTAGAAGTGGGTTTGCATACACACTCACTGATTTAAATCTAAAACGCTTCCAAGCAGTTTGTCAGAGACTTCATTAATATGTGTATAGATAGCCTTCCAGTCTTTGAGCTCTCTAAATGGGAAACAGTGTGCAGGATCCATTTGTAAGAAATTCACCTTGGTGGTCCATTAAAT
This sequence comes from Ceryle rudis, assembly GCA_033439905.1. Taxonomy (NCBI): domain Eukaryota; kingdom Metazoa; phylum Chordata; class Aves; order Coraciiformes; family Cerylidae; genus Ceryle; species Ceryle rudis. The sequence continues at coordinate 114,098 of JAAGNO010028352.1, read as the reverse complement.
GAGCCAAGTCATTCAGTGCATAACAGGAGCAGATTAATCTTTCTGTGGTGTTTTTGATGGTCTCTGTTTGAATAGAAGAGTAAGAGTTGCTGTTGAGGCCTCTGGTTTGCTGCATCGGAGTGTTCATGAGCTGTCTGGAGGCCTGGGGCTCTCCTTAAGCCATGTAACTCTTAAGTCAGAGCCTCTGTCACAAAAAGTCACTAAGACAGAGCCTGAGTCATTTCAGTTTGCTTTGGCCCCAGTGAAGCAGTGTCTATAGCACGTCAGAAGGGAAAAGAACCCAAGATGAGATTTTACCAAATCAGGAATCCATCCTTAGAGAAACGCATGTAATAACAAAGCGCAGTATAGCATAGATAAGTACATGCTAGAGCGAATCCATGTTTTTCACATAGAAAGCACAGGGTAGATTTTAATAGCAAGAACTGGCACTTCCCCTGCAAGACAGGCTGCTCTGTTTAGGGATACGGTTGCTTGCTGAGAGGCCTGTACAGAAATTTTCATTTTATTACCTAAGGAGTTACGGTGCCTGGTCATCATGGAGTCAGGGCTGCTTCCAGCCCCAGAGAGAGGGATGGGATAGTATTCACATAGGTTATTATTGTACTGAAAGGCCATCTAAAGCCTAAAAAACTTTTGCCATGAAAATTCACTGCCCACAATCCAGCAGAATCTACTTTCTGATCTCTTCTGGAAGACTAACTTTCTAAACCGCTCAGCTGCATTGTTTGCCTGGGCACGCTTGTCCAGCCAAAGAGCTGCCAATGGCAGTGTGTTTGTGCAGCACAGAAAGCAGTGGTTTCATGTCCACTGCTATATAAAGATCCCAAACATTTAAAAAAAACAATCTCCACCTGTCTTGCTCTTTATACTTCAGAAGTTGCGTGTGGAGCTGCACCATGCATGGACAAAACCTACTTTGATTTTCCGAAGGATCATTTGATCTTTCCCCATTGCATTTCCAAATAATCTGGAGCAGAATAGGAAAGATGCAGGAAACTTCTAATGAACATTTTTTTAATCCTTTTGATTCAGGTTTGATATCACAGAACCCAATCTGAGCACCTAGCTTCTTTCTTTGCCTCTGCACTTGCCACTACTGAGGCCACTCTCTGATAAGGTTCTAATATGTGTAATTTAAATATGCATATAAGATCCATCCACTAAAAAAAATGAAAGTGACTTTTACACAAATGAATTATTAACAGAGATGTTGGACTCTCCTGGTGTTGGGATTTTTGACTGGGTGAGTAAATGTGCTTCTGGAAGAACAGGCCCAAGAAATGGGATTTTGCAAAGGGTAAGACTGGAAAAAAAGTACTAGAGGAACTGCATCCATCACTTCCAGAGAAATTAAAGCCTCTCAGCAATTTGCAGCACATGAGATTCCATTACAGTGGGAGTGAAAGGAAGGAAGGAAGGAAGGAAGGAAGGAAGGAAGGAAGGAAGGAAGGAAGGAAGGAAGGAAGGAAGGAAGGAAGGATGGTGGCTCCCCATGGGATAATATAATATAACCAAAAAGTCATGAGAGGACACGGAACTTAGCTATGCCCCAAGGAAACTGGCCTCCCAACAGGGCCCTGTCAAGCTTTTAGTAACACTGCTGTTTTGAGACCTCTCATGCAAGCTAGAAATAACCCGCAGAAAAGGCTGTTGTGAAGAAGCATTAAGCAATAACCAAGTGGCTGAATCTTGTACTTGGACCAGGAATCACATTGTCTTACATATACCATTCCATCATGCTAAATAATCGCAAAACTGTCAAGTAACAAAAACCGAGCACCGCCATCCACTCCCACCAAATCCTAGCTCAGCAGAAGGCCTCTGCACACCACCCTGGGGACACCACATGGGACAAAGCTCTCCCCCCAGCACAGCCACGAAAAGCTTTGAGCTCAGCCTCTGAAACTGCAAAGTGCTCGTTTTGTTGTCCATAGATAACGCTTTAATCCACCGAGTGAAAGCTGGACGTTGCTCTCTTTTATTCTGGCTGTACACAATTGCAATGCTCAAAAAGAAAAGTCCCTCCCCACCCCCCCCACCCCCCCAACCCCCCCCCCCGCTCCAAACTGCTGACACCCAGAT